>APFE030932585.1:239139-266104 GCA_000404065.3 Pinus taeda | reverse complement strand
TGCAATCATCACTTGACACTCTGGTGCTGGATATAGGAAGAAATTCAATTCTTTTGCTACCCTACAATGAATAAAATTATGGGTGCTTCCTGAATCAATCAACTCTATTACCTTTTTCTTCTTGATTTTTCCTTCTATCTTGATAGTTTGAGGAGGGGTAATTCCTGCCAATGCATTACAAGATATGGTCAGATTTATTTCTTCTTCATCTAAGCTTTGTTCCTGGAGTATATCTTCTTCTTTTGACCTTTCTTGATCCTTTTCTTCTGCCTCTTCACAATCTATGTAGAATAATTTCTTCTCAGCACACTTGTGACCTTTAGTGTATTTGCTATCACAACTGTAACAAAGCCATTTTTCTCTTTTTTCTTCCAATTGTTTTGGTGTCAACCTTATAGATTGTGGAAGACTAGGGGCAACAACACTTCCGTATTTATAGTTGTGAGTGGTATGCTTCCTGGTTGCCATAATTTTGCTTTCCATTTTTCTTGCTAACCTGAATGTCTTCTCTAATGAATCAAGTTCCCAAAGGGGAACATAATGTTGGATATTATCCTTTAAAGACCCTATGAACACATCAATCCTATGCTCCTCTAAAATATCTTTTACCCTTATGTTCACTTTTTGGAACTCCTCAATGTGCTCCATTATTGGACCCTTTTGTTTGAGACTTATCAATTGGCTAAAAAAAGTGTTGCTTTTTGTATCCTCATAATGTGTTGTCAATGCTTCTGTAAAAATTGCCCAAGTGATAATTTGTTTATGAGAGAAAAGCCATTGATACCATACAAACTGATTTGGTTCCAAATATAAAGTTGCAATACGTACCTTTTGTGTTTTTTTGACATTATTGAGATCGAAAAATTTCTCCATCTTTAATATCCATGTTGCGGGATCCTTGCCATCAAACTTCCTCATATCGATTTTTGGAATATGGTGGGTCTTCGATCCAACATTAGAGTCTATGGAATCATGATTAACATTTCTTTTGTTCTCATCATGAGTTTCCTTTACTACCCTTTCACCATTAGTGACCATTTCTTGTAGCAACTTATTCAAATTTATCTTCAATTCTCTTCCATGTTTGTCTTCAAATCTATCTTCAAATCGTCCATCTTAGCTTCCACGTCATTCATCTTAGCTTCTACAAATTTCTTTAAACAATCCATCTTAGCTTCTAAACCTTTCTTTAAACCATCCATCTTAGCTTCTACAGCTTTCTTTAAACCATCCATCTTAGATTTTGTTCCTTTTTGTGCAAGTGACACTTGTTGCACTTGGTCTCGTAATTTTGATATATCATGTTGCAATTATTCCTCTTCTTCATGAGTCATGCTAGAGATTTCAGGTTGCTTACTAGGTGTTTGCATTTTCTTTCCTTGGGGCATCAATTATCGATAATAATGCTTTACTATTCCCTTTGAATTCCTTCAAACTAATTTTTCAAACCAATCTTATGCAAAAATTTAAAAAACTACACACCTTTTTTCACTTTGTAGGAGCCTGATATTGAATCTGATGTATCTTTGTAATTTCAAAACATCCAGCTCTAAAGTTGCTATCCATAGTAGCACATTGCGTCCTCTTTCCAATGCCACCAATCTGATCCAAATTGAATTCTCCAAGAAAGAGTTATGCACAATCTCCCACAGTTACCTGATTAGAGACTAGTTCTGTAGAGTGAACTTGTACGACATGCCACGAGTCATTTTTTAGACTTTTGGCTCTAAAAATATATATACAAGAAACTACAATCCATCCTCTTTCTATACCTTCTTATGAAATTTCAATCCAATGCTCAAAAATAAAGTTATGAAAATTTTCCCCAGGTCACCTATTTGGAATGTAATTCAGGAGTCTGCAAAAAGACCAACTTCCTCAGATCATATCTCCGTAAATATAGTGCGAAAAGCTCTGAAATTTGGACCCAAGATTCAGCGCGATTTATTCTCAAATGGGTTTTCTTTTTTTTTTTAGCTTCTGAAACGTCGCAGAAAAAATTTATAGCGAAAATGCCACGATGACCTGTTTGGAGCAGCAAAACCCTAGAATCCAAAGTTCTGATACCAAATGTTATGAAACCAGCTCAAGAAAAAGATCAAAAAGATAGATCAACGCCTTAGAATTCAGCCTCTTCTAGGGGGAAACCTCCTTTACATTACATAAATGAGCAATTTTTGGATGATTCAAATGACAAAACCTCTTTTCTATATATAGGAGTCTAAGGAGGCACAATATAACCCAGCCGACCTAACAATAATAATATAAAGCCACAAAAATAACAATAGAGGGATTCTATGGGGCACAATAATAAAAATATGGGGACAATAGGGGCACAACAATATTAATAAGGGATACAACTACAATAGTAATGGTGTAATCACTAGTATTATAGGGACCTAACAGACTCATACATGACAGGCATATACAAAGGAGTTCGCTTGAAACTCTCAAGCGTTCTCTGGAGTACATAGACTCTCTGGCTCTCTCTAGCTCTGTCTTAACTCTAGCTCAATGTTGCCTTTGCTTCTGCAGGTCAGCTCAGCTCCTTCTCTCTCTGTCAGTTCATGGCTTTAAAGCCAATCTGCTTTCTGACTGTTCGTTTCCGCTTCCAGGCTTTCCGGTTCCCTTGCCTCTGTCTGTTTGAATCCCTTTGTTCTGTGTAATCATCATTGTATAACGCCTCACAAGGAGGTGGCCACCTATTTCATAACAAACTGCGTGTCATTTCTCTTGGACGCTTTCGAAATGATCGTTTAATCCATTAAATCCAATAATGCCCATGAAACACAACCTTCTGCCAATGCATCGTCCACCTCAGACTTCAAATCTTATACAACTCTGCCTGTTGACCCTGTCAAATCTAGTCATCCATCGAAACACAACTTTGCCATTGATCTGGAGCCTCTAGATCCTACGGTCATCATTCATATCAGGTGGGTAAGTAACATGAAGTTTACCCGTCCGATGTGAGCGATTTTCTCTCTCTTCCGCCAGACGTGTGGCACCCCTTGTGTGGCATCGGGTGGGACTCGGTTGAAACTGCTTACTGCTGGAAGCCCTTCTGATATTCTACCAGTTTTTGTGGGACCCCGCTTCTGACAGAATTGGCACCATATCCATTGCATTTTATAACTTTTTAGGTCTGGTCACTCGGGGCTTTTACTTCTTTGAGGGGCTTCTCACTAATCGCATATCAGAAACTACCCCTGTTTCTTAAATTGACCTCTGGTTTTGCTAATTTGTGGTAGTGTGCGTTACCATGGGCCAACGGTCTATGCGCTTGACCGAGGGTCCTTGTTACTCTGTGCTATTCACAAATTGCAACTGTTTCAAGGATATCTCTAATAAGATTGATTTTTATAATACTTTGAAACTTTGGCATGATTTTTAAAAGTTCACAAAAACTTAGAGAGTGTTCTAGGATCCAATTCGAATCACTCTTCCTTTTACTAATAAAGTGTTCAAAGATTTTTCCATATGCTTGTGTTATTCATTGATGCTTTCATATGTGTACTATATACTTGATTCCATACTATGTCTAATCAATAGATCATCATCATATGCTTTGATCAGTTTTTGTCTTCTGTCTATGTGCAGGTACTTTTCAAGCGAATTAAGTACGGGAAGGAGCGAAATAATTGGTCAAGGGAGATAAGGAGTAAGAGAAAGCTACAGGTAGGCTTCTTTACCTCTTATTTAATCTATTGGTCAGAGAAAAAGTAGAGAATGCTTTGCACTATTGTTCTAGACTTAGCTGCTAGTCTAAGGGTTTAAGCATTTATTCGGAGACACTAAAACTTCCCAAAACAAATTGACGACTCCACTAGGGAGCGATCATCCATATTAGTAGCTTATCAGCCTCTTAAGACATTTCTACATACTGTACTTGTGGTTTTTGAGTGAATTTCAGTCTTCCTTCATTGAAAATTGAGTTAAAACTATGTCAAAATTGCCTTCAAAATGGCTTACTGTCACTAGCACAGCCCAATGAAGGACACAGTGCACTGCAATGCACTTCCCGCATAGATCTAGTGTGCTGAAGTGCACTGTCTCTCATTGCTGCCTGCGTTGATCCCTTGAGGGTTAGTTTCCCATCAAGGAGCTGAAGTTTTTTGCCAATTTTCTCCTGTTTGAATGATTTGTTGAATGTCAATGATGTCTTATCTTTGAAAATAGTTTTTCATCTCCTTACTTGGCCCTGCTTAGAATATGATTGATAAATGTTTGTTATGTATTTATTTTGTCATTTTCAATCTATAGTCGAAAGTTAGTTTTTTGGTTGATTGATCTTTGTCGAAAGAAAGTGCTGTAAAATCATCTTTTCCTTCGAAAATTGAATTGTCATAAAGTCTTCATTCATGAAAGATCGATTGATTGATGTGTGCATATGAGTAGTCTTTTCATTGAAAGTGTCGTAATTCCTCATTTCCTTGAAAATGAAAGTGTCATAAAGTCTTCCTTTCCTTGAAAGGAAATTGTCGCAAAATCGTCATTTTTATGAACATAGTTTATTGATCAATTGTGCATTAGTTTTCCTTTTTTTTCATTCACATTAAGGGAAATAAAAAAGAAATACATGCATTTTGCATATTAAAGTTTGTGAATGCTTGATAGGAATAGCTAGGGAATTTGCATTTAGATTGTGCACTTTGCGTTTTGTCAAAGATCTGATTGCTCTATCCCTACTAGCGAAGGATTTTCATTGTTAAATTGAATGGAAAGAATGCTTATCATATTAGTTGCATTTTAGAAATTGCAAACGCACATCACATGGTGAACCTTGAAAGGAAAATTCTAAAGAAGATCAAGTTAAAATTTATCTGAATTTACCTAATGGAGCATTGTCACCTAACGAAAAACATTTATAGGTCTAGGCTAGAGATGTGTTCCAACATCGTAAAACAAAGTAGCTATCACTAACTTGTCTGCAATACATCCCGAGAGTGATACCTCATTCCACATACATGAGTATATCGTAGCTTGTCCACATACCTTCAGGTATATAGGGCGGTGTTACAATACATAAGGTATATGGGAATGTTCTCACTGTGCGGTTTTTCATTAGACAACGCTTATACGGATTGGGTCTCCACGTACCTTTAGGTATATATGGGAGGAAAACTCTAGGTTGCTATCCATCCTTAAGTAACCAAGTTGGCCGCCTTGTAAACTATGATATACCAAACACAACATTCAGGGAGATTTCCTACCTATACTTCTTGGTTCGCTAGGAGGTATTCTGCAGTTCATAGTTGCTTGGTAAACCTTTTGCCTAGATTATCCCTCTCTTGTTTTGTTATGTTACTTTGATTAAAATAAAATTAACTGACCGCAGATAACATCCTCCATGCTCAGTCCTTAGTTGATCTTAGGTTGAAGCATATGGCGACAAATCCAAAGTCCACCGATTAAGGAATTCTTTTTGATGGGAATCCTATTCCTTTTCCTTCTTTTGGAAATATTGGTGCTCCATATATGGCTACATTGTGCCTTCCTAGATTTACCACTGGCTTGCCAGTATGGTTGTTTTCAACCTCCTTGGTTCAAAATGTCATGATTTATCTACAATTGAGTACTCCTCCAACTAGAAAAATTCAACCTCTAGTTAATCCCAAAGTTGACCCTTTGCCTTCTTCCTCGGTTGTTTCTTCCTCCCCTTCTTCCTCGTCGCCTAGTGAAAGTTTTGATACTAGTAACTAGGTGGCTAAGAAGAAGAAGAAAGGGAAGATGAAGAAGAAGAGGCAAATTCAGTAGAGGGTCAACCAAGTAACCATCACTTTGAATGCAACATCTGATAAGAAATCGTCCATCAGCCTCACAAATTTTGATATCCATGAAAACTTTGTGCCGGAGACCATCTTCTTCAAAATTGTCTTGATATTCCTTAGATCTTAGAAGAATGATCTTCCCGTTCATGTCATCCTGTGTCATTAACTTCTCGAGATCATGCTGGTGACACACCATCAACTAGTGATAGTAAAGTTCATGGAAAGAAGGGAAAAATCAAGTTTCCCTGTAGGTTATGTGAAGGGAATCATCCCATTCACCTTTGTCCCTATCTGGATGAAGCCAAAAGAGTGTTGGATAACCATCCTACTTCACCTCAGCGACTTCCATCTAGTTACAGGAAAATCTCCCTAAATCCTTCACCAGTTGATGAGTTGAATGACCAAAATCAACTGTCTATCAAACCCACTCTCTCTGAAAGTGAATCCTATGAGTCTATACCCGACCAAAATCAACAGGTCAAGGTAAAAATTGACCCGATTTTACCTTTAGCTAATCGTACCTTTCCTGAAGAGGTTGAATATGACACCACTCAATTTCTTTTTGTTTCTTCAGATTCTAACGAGCTTGGGGGCTATCCTCCTGTTCCATCAAGACAAGAGGAAACTCCTCTAGTTCTCGTAACTCAAGGGGTTAATTCTCCCGTTTCTACGGTACCCCCTCCAAGTAGTCTAGTCACTTCCTTTGATTGGAATCAACTGGCAGGATTCCACCTTCCTTCTTATGTGCCTTTCCAGATCATAGTAAAAGTTTGTAATATGATTATATCAGGCACTATTATAGATGAAGGTGCATCTGTGAGTATCTTTTCCTCAACTACTTGGAAAGCACTCGGTTTGCCACTGCTTCTGCCTGTTACCCAGAATATGTTCACTTTTAACAGAGGAACCATTCAACCATTCGGGATCCTCCCTCGATTACCCATTACTTTGGGAGGAAAAATAGTTTATCTGAACGTGATGATAGTCCCAAGCCCTTTAGATTATAATTTACTTCTTGGGCACGATTATGTTTATGACATGCGAGCTATTGTTTCAATGCTCTTTCGAGTGATTTTTTTCCCGCATGAAGGTAGAATTGTCACTGTTGACTAGCTTTCATTTACTAGTCCAAATATGGCTCCCAGTCAACCACCTTCCCTAATTGGTCCTTTTGTACCAATGGTATCATCCTCGCCATGGGTTAATTATGTGGCAACCTGTTTCATACCTACATCAACTGACGATCAATTCAGTGATGTTGTACATCATGTATTGGGGGCATTGGAACCAGATCTCTCCTTCATGACCTCTTATGAGTTGTGATACAAGGATATGAGGATAGTTCTTTTACTGTGTCTACCTCGTTAAAAAATGAAACAGTTCCATGAGGATAGTTCCCTGTCTTGTGAAAACCTCATTAAAAAATGAAACCAAGGATATGAGGACATCTCCTTATCTTGTGTCAACCTCATTAAAAATGAAACCAAGGATATGAGGATAGTTCTTTTACTATGTCAAGCTCGTTAAAAAAATGAAATAGGTCCAGAGCATAGTTCCTTGTCTTGTGTCAAGCTTGTTAAAAAATGAAACAAGGAATCTAAGCATAGTTCCTTGTCTTGTGTCAAGCTCATTAAAAAATGAAACAAGGACACCTGGAGCAAAGTTCCAAGTTGAGTCTTTGATTAGATCTCGTAAAATCCTAGTCGATTCTTTCACTTGATCTCGTAAAAGAACCTTCATTCCATCCACCTGATAGCCACAAGTAGTCTACTTAGGTGAATATGATGAAGTATGGGGGCATGCACCTAGTGGTAAAGTTAATTTTCTCTGTAGGTTATGTGAAGGGAATCACCCCATTCACCTTTGTCCCTATCTGGACGAAGCGAAAAAGGTGTTGGATAACCATCCTGCTTCACCACAACTAATTCCATCTGGTTATAGAAGAATTTCCCTTTCATCATGTTGCAGGCATGTAAACCAATCTCAAGCATAGTTCTTCATTTCAAGCTTGTGTAAACATGAAACTGAATCCAAGCATAGTTCCCTATGGTTCAAGCTTGTGTAAAAATGAACCCATTTCCATTTTTAACCCTTGTGATTGCCATTCTATTAGCCTCTTTCATCATATAACGCTTGATTGTTTTCATCGCATCGCCAACATCCCTTTGGCCAATCATATGTTTTCACTTGGTTGTTTTACCCTTTTTGAGGGACAGTTGTAATGAGTGGTCTTATTAGCTAGCCTCTTCACATCAATCAACATGTTTTGAGAAGTTCCAACATCACTAGAACTAGATGCTATCCTAGGCACCACTCATTCCTCAAAATGGAGTCCTCTTTAAGCTCTTTTTAGACTCTCTAAAATGAAAAGATTGGCAAGCGCTTGTCCTTTCTAGCTCGTTAAAATATTAGAAATGATATATCTCTTGTATTATTTTACACTTTTTTGGACTTGAGAGATTAATCTACGAAAAAGAACTTTCGAAGTTTTCTTTTCGTCCCTTTTCCAATTCTCTAAACATGAAAAGGAATGAGTTATCTTTGTCGTTAAACTCGTTAAAAATATCAAATAGCAACAAACTTTTCCATCTAGGCAAGACCGAGTTTCACCTTCGCTAGACTCATTAAAACATCAAATAGTGATGGATTCAGCCGAAGGGTGAAATTATACAATAAGCATATGTTAGCCTCCTCAAGCTTGATTAAAAATAAATAGGTACTGGTCAGCAATGATTGGGGAAAATTGGAAAAAGGGGAAAACACTTTATGGTAGCAAGTTTCTCTTGAACATGACACTTTCACCTCATCACTGTGATTATGTGGGTTGGGTCATTTAGCTTGATGGTTATCACACCATTGGTCTATCATTCCATCCATTACTTTGTTTTGGGTCAAAGCTACCAATTCATCTTAGTGTCGCCGACATGTTCAAGAAAAGTCATTCAGTCAAACTTCATCCTTTGCAATACTGTAAACCTTCATTTTCATGACCGCCATTCCTGAACCTTCTATCGTCAGTCAATTTTCATCTCCAAAATCATTTACCTCATTTCATGTCATTGATGTGGGATACATCAAGGCCCTCCTGCAATGAGTCATTCTTGTCGACATCAGCACATTATCCAAGAATTTGACTTGGAAACACCCCTTCAGTACCTTAAGGCTTACATATAGCAATGGCAGGTTTCTTGCTTTTGACGATAGGTTGAAATCACTAGCCTTCGACCGAAAGACTTTGTATGGTATTCGACAACAAATCATTTATTCACACCATGCGAAATGTACTGTAGTACCTTGAGGGTTATTATCATTATCTATGATTCCTCTCACATCTGTTAATGACTTACATCATTAGCTGGTAATCAGACGATGTCTTCCCATGTTCGACTTCAGATCATCTATTCACATGGTTAGACTTGTACTTGAGTGAAAGATTGAACGGTATTGAAGACTCTAGATTTATTTTCATCCATCTAGGCTGCGATATTTTCAGGAGTACTAAATAAAATTTACAATGGCCTTGCATTCATGGTCATCCATTCATGGGTCTATATCTGTAGATAACTATATTTGTACATGTAATGAAAGTTTATAAGTTGAGCATGGGTATGCCTTCCCTCAGCGAGTTCATGAGGAAAAATCAAATTATCATGATATATGTATTGTAATTGATTTAGGTCACCTTCCACTTCGAAACCTCCTCTCCACATGACAAAGCATTTCACTCGACATACATATTTACGAATTCATGCTTTAGGGGGCAATTGTTACGGATCCATTTGGGCACATCAACCCTGACTTACAGATCAATACTATTAGGGCCCAAAAAACCCTAATTCAGTTGTTACATGCCTTAAAGAAGTCAACCATCAGAATGCCTAGCTTCCAAAGAAGTTACATGACTGAAATCATCCAAAAACTACCTCTAAGAAAATCAGTGTAGGCAAGCCTTCATTAGGGTGTGCTACAGTGCAGTCCATTACACTGCTAGGGTGCTATGCAACACACTTGAGCCCTCTTTGGCTTGCATTGGACGAATTTGAGCGAAATTTCATTGGGGTTTGGGAATATTCTTATCCATTGGATGCATTTAGAAGTTTCCCAAGTTTACGTACTCCTTTGAGCTCGAATTTGGATGAGGTAGGGAGTTAAGGAACATCAATCCCTTTATCCCTTCCTCCCTGGAACTAAATCCTAAGTTTGGGAGGGCATTCATTATCAGCATTTACGGCATAACTTACATCATTCACCTATAAAAAGACCACTCATCTAAGTGATCAAGGGTAGGAAATCATTGAATTATAGGGAGATGCTCTTAGTATGAGACTCAAGTTGTTTTCAAGTATTGTAATGATGTCAAAATGTCTTGCTTTTTATGAGGAGGATGGGATTGAATTGGAGGAATGATGCTGAATCAAGCAAATTGGGTTGTAACTCTTCCTTTTACTAATAAAGTGTTCAAAGCTTTTTCCATATTCTTGTGTTATTCATTGATGCTTTCATATGTGTACTATGTACTTGATTCTATACTATGTCTAATCAATAGATCATTATCATATGCTTTGATTAGTTTTTGTCTTATGTTTGTAATTAGGTACTTTTCAAGCGAATTAAATACTTGAAGGAGTGACAAAATTGGTCAAGGGAGATAAGGAGTAAGCGAAAGCTACATGTAGGCTTCTTTACCTCTTATTTAATCTATTGGCCATATAAAAAGCAAAGAATGCTTTGCACTATTGTTCTAGACTTAGCTACTAGTCTAGGGGCTTAAGTGTTTATCTGTAGACACTAAAACTTCCCAAAACACCCACTCTAAAGGAAACTTGTGTCATTTCTCTTTACTATTTTTCTTCCTATTTATGTTTTTATATTATACATTCATGTTTTTAATCCAATTGCTTAAGTGTTTGTAAAAATAATTACTTTTATGAATTTTGTTTACAGTTTGGTGTGTGAATGCTTCAGTAAGCATCCACTTAATTCAATTAATAGATAATTGTTATAAGCATAATGTTATAAAATCTATGAGTGACAACCATCAATTAAGTTTGTCTCACACTTTCATATAGAATTGAATTTCTAGGCAAGTGTTAGTGACATAATTAAATTGTCCATCTAAATTACTTAAATATGAAGATTGTAGCATGGCACCTCATAAGTTTACAAGTATCATAAGTTTACAAGTCATGTGTTGATAACTAAGTATATAGTAGGCAATGTGGCTTATTAGGAATTAATAGGATATATAGTAGACTTATCATTTTTGGTGTTATTACTGAGGAGATGTCCAAAATATTCAATGATTTTTATTTTAATTGGAATAGATAATAATGGTAAAATAGATTTAATTGTAAGAATTATTGACATCCCTCTTTGTAGTATCTCATATGAAGTATTTTACATAAACACTTAAATGCATGAATTGACTTAAAAATCTGAAAGCATGAGGACTTGGCATAGTAAGAACCACCTATATAACTAAAAAAATTGTAGGTTATTAGGTTTCTATCCTAACTCGCTTCCTTAACTACTTTATTAATATATGAGGTGACCTTCCTTAAATAATGTCCATTGAGTAGTTAGTTTTTATTTATTCATTGCAAAAAGATTATTTTTTCTAATAAGGCCAACATTAGTTGGTCAACCGTGATTGTAAGATGCCCATAGGTAGATAAAATTATCTATGAATCACTATATAGAGCATAAGCTTATCTAATGCTTGGTCAAGAATTATTATTGTATTTGGAGCATTGCTCTTGGAGATTTCTCCCTTGAAAAGGAATATGAACATAGCCATATATTTCATTATCAAAGAGATCTTTGTTAATGTTTGACTCTTTTTTCTCTTGTGTTCTTAGGTTTTGCACTATATTTTATGCGAATTACATTATAAGTGGTATCAAACCCATTTCTTGGGCACAAATTGGAAGATATATATATGTGTGTGTGTGTGTCAATTGAGTCTAGCTTGGGTAGTTGAGCAGAATAGTTGTGATCCTCCCCACCTAGGTTCAAGTTTCATAAATTGACATCTTGATGCTCTAGAACACAATAACTTTGTTGTGCTCTTAAGTGAGCCTATAATAAGAGCTTTCCTACTACCAAAAACCTCTCTATTGCATTTGGATTGAGAGGGAGGTTGACATTCTTCCCTTGGAAATACCCAGTTTCAAAAAAAAAATCATCCAACACGAAGTTTGGGAAGTAAAGTTATTCACAATTTAAAATCAACAATTTTCTATGATTGTTTTCTAGGAATGCCATGAATTTCATAGATTGGACAACTTTTGATAAAGAGCACACATTTCAGTCAAAATAGTGCCAACAGACCTTGTGAGGCTATGACATTTCATAATTGGGTTTGTAATAACCAATTTGAAAAATACAACATAATTTATGATTATTTTACAATTTTTGCCCCAAACCCTACCTTGTAGAAGTTATTTTATAGTGATTTTAAGAGATTTTTCTTGGGTCAGTAGGCTTATTTTTTTTTAGAGATGTGTTCCGACATATTTAAATAGCACAATTATTTATGGTTTATTGGGTAGAACTGTGGTAGGGGGAGAATGCAAATATGAAATACAAGTGGAATCACATTGTTGGAAATCCTTGTAATGCCCCTTGGTACCCCTTTGAGTAATACCACATCAGACAATACATATAGATAGAATCTCTTTTGCACACACCATTGGATAAATAGGAAGTCCCCTAGGTATATGTAAAACCATTTTTAGATAAGTGAATCAACGATCTTGTTGTTGTTGTACACTAAAAATAACATTGGGGAGACCACTCTCTAATACCTAGGTAGTCAAGTAGTATTGATGACACTATGGTTGAACCTCCTTAGTTAGTTCCATGAGATATTGGACCAAGTATTATTGTTCAACCCCACATATCTATTAAATAGCTATAACACCTATAACTCCTTGTACTTAGGATCTATTAACTTTTTCTAGTGAGATCACCCATGAAGGAGAATATGAATCTCTATAAACCACCTCATGCATTCCTAGACAGCATGAAACCTGCTCTACTACAAGCAAGTTGGAATTAATGTAATTTTAGCTTTATAAAGTTTAGGAGACATAAATGGGTTGGATGAGAAGATCAACGAAGAGTTGGAGGACAAGTTGGATACGAAAATAAATGATAAATTTGACAAATTTGAAAAAATGTTGATTGTGAATTTGTTGAGTATGTTAACTCAGGGAATACTAGAAGAAAATAATAAGACTACAATACACATTGAACCACACCAAGGAGAAGTTTTCATCTCAAAACTATTTAGCCATCCACAATACTTTTTGGGTTTGCACAATAATAGATGAATGGATAATAAAATATGGCATTTTTTTCCTATGGTGGAATTAAACAAGTTTGAAGGTTTTGAATTATCAATATGTGTCACCTAGTTGGAACATTACTTTACCCTCCAAGGAATTACTATCTATGGCATGATGAAACTTTGGGCAGGGTTCCTCTATCTAGATCTTGCTAAGGGAAAATATGACTCAAGAAAAGTTCAACACCAAATGTGGGAAATAAAAATCTCTCACTATATTTTATTAATAAAAAAACTAATCCTATATAGCTATTCATGAATAAATAAGAGAGACAAATTCAAAAAATATGCAGACAAACTCCTAGAAACTAGAAAATGAACATAACAACAAAGATAGTTGCAGAGATTCTCTCAAATGATCAATGAGACTAAGAACTACTCCATGAGACAAGGAGCTACTAGAAGGCTACATAGTTCTCACACTTGCATTAGAATATTAATAAAAAAAACATAACTCTCACACTCATATTATAATGAAGAAAACATATACTCAAACTATGTATTAACCACTTTATTCCCTATAATTCCTCGAGTGGTGATGTTCAAATCCTGCATGAATATTTTGAGTGATAAAGAAATTGTCATCCATTCATATTCCTAGTCATTAGGTTGTTGGGGAATGATGATCTTATATTTGATTGTTCAAATGAATGGATAGTTGGATCAATAGGTCCTTGTATCACATAGACTGAATATAAAATTTTTTGTTGTCATTGGTTGTAATCATTGGGCTAAAAAATTTCATTGTAAATTATGGCTTATATGAATCAACCAGATCTGCACCACACACATAACGAGTTTCTCCAGCAACACCAACAAAACACGAAGATCAATATCATCAACATTCCAAAGACTCCCATCAACATATTCTCTACTCTAAAGAGAAACTCACTAAAACATGACCATGGGAATTGAATTGAAGTTGACTGATGAAGTGGATCTATTATCCCATCTGAACCATGCACAATCAATAAATCTTCTTGTTACACGTCATTTTGTCACCATGACACCTAATCATTAAAATGGATCTCTCGCCATCCATAAACATGTTCCATTACACTCCCTTAGAATTCAAACAATCAAAAGTCCTTGAATAAGATGTGAATTTGGGATAAAATGGCTTTATGACCTGCACGCTTTCCTAGTAAGTTTCCATGCATTTGTAGTTTTTATCCCTAAAAACTGCATAGAACTGCGCTATGTCTTTCACTATAGACCACACAGATACATCAAAGAAAAGTAAAAGTAAAAAGTGCATTCCAGAAGCATTGTTGGTTGAATATATCCCAGTTAAAAGCTTTTAGGTCATATCTATTCGATCCGAACCCCTCAAACCATGGAGCTAATTCCCTTTCATCAAGGAACCCCAATCCCCTAATTAGAGGATGTCATCCTTCTCTTTTGGATTTGAAACTTATTCCTCTTGGCCTATAAATTGACTAGATGAGAGAGGGATTGAGAGGTTTAGAAAAGATACAATTATGTTGTTGAATTTAGATTGGAAGGCTTATTAGCTAAGGAGAGGTTTAGAGGCATTTGGGAGGAACCTCATGACATCAAGGCGAAGGTTGTAAGGCTCCTCTTTATCCTTGAATTAAAAAAATGAATCCTTTTTCCCATTATATTGTCTTATTGAAATGATGAATGGTTTATAATTCTTTTGATATTTAGTAAGATAATCTCAATTTCTAATCTCCTTGATCATTAGATTAAGCTTGTTTGAATTTTTATGATTACATATGCCTTTGATATCTTTTATGTTTGTGATTGCAGGTCTTTTTCAGCATCGGGAAGCTTCATTGAGACAGAGCAGGGATATTCATCAAGCATTTCACAAATAGTCAAGAGGCTTATTCTCTTACTCTTGTATTTACAATTTGAGCAAAATAAGCTTAGGGAAAGAGTTATTCAATTGTCTGTTTGTTTCTAGTTTCCTTTAAGATATAGGGAGATCACTCTTGTTAGCAAGATGGATTTATCCACCGCATCAAATTGGCAACTCCACTGGGGAACGCTATTGTTCTCTTCTCTTTCCTTGGTTTCTCTTTTCGAACTTTTTCTTTTAGTTGGACCCAAGTCTTGGTAAATTTATGATCTTTCAGATCTTTTGGGCTGATTTCTTACTTTTTTTTATTTTTTCTTAGACTTCCCAGACCTGCTCATTTTTTTTCACCCACAGAGCATAGATCTGTGTAGTTGTTGCCTCAGCAACAAGGTGCATGCACACTTAATTATACTACTCACCTATGCAATTCCTAGAAATTTTTGAAAAATTAGGTTTTCTCTCAGCCAGAGTCTGAATTTTGGTTTTTGAAAGTGTCATCATATTTGTTTTGATTGTTAAATACCTTTTTTGAACTTGTTTGGGTGCTTTAGTGAGGTCTTTTTGGGAATCAATTCCTTTTGCAAAATTGATTAGGGTTTTGTCTGGCTTGTCTGTTGATTAATAAAAAAAATATAGGTTGTCTTCAATATCACTGTATTCCTATCTTTTTTTGTCAAATATACTAGAACTGTTATCAATCTTTCTTATTTGTGATAAAATTATTTGTTTAATTGCAAATTAGGGTTTCTCAGAATTTGTTATGTTTTGTGAGGAATTTCTTTCACTGCAAAATGATAAGAAGGAAATCATTTTTTTTAGTTTTGAAATATTTTATTATTACATTCTGACATCATTAAGTTAAAGCATTCATTAGGGAAATTGCATTTTTCCAAACTCTTGATTGATTTCTGTGTGTTTCAAAATTTTGAGTGATAAATGATAAAATACATTTTGGGTTTCTTTGATCTCTTGGGAAAATTTGAAATCTTAGTTTATTTTTGAATCTGGATTAAGTGAAATTGGTTTCCTTATGAAAATAATTTAGGTGAAATTGGTTGTCTTATGAAAATAACTTAGGTGAAATTGTGAGTTTTGCATTTTATTTGAATAAAATGAAAGAAACTCTTACTTTCCCTTAATTAGGATTTCATTGAATGATAGATTACAATTTGCATGTTCAATTGCATTAGAATTTCAAGTCGAGTCGTAATATCACAAGTTTCACTCTCATTACATATTGAGTAAATAATAGCTTAATAACACAGTGTTAATTAAGATCAATTAGAATTTTGTATTTTTTAGGGCTCTTACCACTTATAGTAGCTTAAGTGTAGGGATTTGGAATAGGGAATTGAGTTTCCAAAGCTAGAGAACAACAATAGAATCTTGTGTTAGGGAGAGAAATCCAATTATTTTAGTTTTTCTCTGGGAAGCTATTCTTATACATGGGTTAAGCACGAGATTATGTCAGATATGGTGAAGTGATCGTACCCACTTCATTGGATATGATAGAGTGATTTGCAGGTATTACAATGGCGTCGAAAGGTACTTGGGGTCACTTGAAATTAAACCTCCAATTAACCATGTTGAGGAGATTTCAAGGGGATTAAGCTTTGTTACTCTGCCCTTGCATGTACATTTGATTTACGATTGTTCCCCAAGGTATAATTGTTGTAGTTGGTAAACTTAGTGACCATAATCCTAGGGCTCTTCCTAAGGTGATGGTAGAGGGAAGGTCTTGCTGTACCTAGAACAATCGTTGGCTAGACTCACTTGGACTTTTTGGAGGGTAATATTTGCTCGAGATGGAATAAGAAAAGTTACTTGCCCTAGATCTTTTCATTAAGTAGGTTGTCAGTGTAACTGGTTCCAATCACTCATATCTATAAAAAATTTCACTTTGATCTCTATGACGTTGGATTTCATCACCAACTAGTAATTATTGATCTCTATGACAAGTTAGTTTGTATGGTTTGAATTCCTAGATTTATTAGCGTGTGTTACCTTGATTGTTTTTTAATATTTAGAGGCTTTAGGTGTGATTTTGATATTGTGTTAACTCTTAATTAAAAAAAAAAATAATCATGGCTGAATTACCAAGATAATCATGTAGAGTTCCAGGCCAACCCCCTAAATATACACCAAGTCAGCTAGAAAATATTAAAACTGAAAAATCAAAGTCAAAATGATCTGGGACTACAAATGAACTTGAAAATTTTGATGTAACAGGAACTAAAGTAAATCAACTAGAAACATTTACTATTCCAGGACATGAAGAAACACAACTTGAATTTGATCAGCCTCAAACACTAGAATCATACACAGAAGTAACCAATCCAAAAATTACTAAACTTATTCAAATAGAATAAGATATTGGAGAGAATTCAGATTCACAATTTACCAAACCAGATATTAAAGAACCTGAGCCTAATGTTTTGGAACTTGAGTCACCTTCAACTTCTTTATCCCATACTCCTCCACATTCACCGCGAGTATAACTTCTTATTATTGATAGTCTACCTCCTGGTCTTATTATTATCGAATAACTTACCTCTAACGAAGAGAAATAATAACCACATACACTAGTTTCTACCGGTGATCAAGTAGATACTCATGAACTTATTTTTTCTTCTTTTCAACCTGACCCTTGGTATATTATGCCCTTGAACTTTTTAGGTCAAGACATTCCACGATACACTACTCCTTATTTTATCGTACTAGGTTTTGATATGTCTAGAATAGCTTCTAGGGAAATGTCATCAGATACTTCTATGTTTTTTACTTCTCTAGAATCGCTTTTATATGGTGGCCCATCATTCCCTCTTGGATTTCAGTCTCTTATAGGAACTTATTTAGGAGATTCTCCTTCAAATCAACCTTCAACTATGTCAACTGGTTTAACCGGTTCTACTGTCCAAGGCTTGACATCTGATAAATATATAAATATTATTTCCAACAATGTAGGCAGTCCTCAAGTTAACCCAATAGGTGGTTACTACCCACTTGGGGAGAAACCATCATATCCTCCTCCTTGGGGACAACCTTTAGTCGAATCTTACCCTACGATTAGAGGGCAACCTCCTACCAGAAATTATCCAGGTTATGGTCAGATGCCTCAAGCCGGTTTAGGTGAACCTGTCATATCTCAACCTTTCGTTGGTACTCTGTATCCTGGGATGAACACAATCTAGAATCCTTCATATAATCAACAACCATTTCCAGTTTCTCCTCAACCGTCAATTTATCAACTTGTTCAACCTGTTGGACAACCTATTAGACAACCTGCTCAAGGTATTCTTATGAAAGTCCAACAAACTGTCCAGGGTAATCCATGAACACCTATTCAACAACTACTCCAGCAACCTGTCCCAAGTACTCCACAAACTCTGGTTCAGTCTACTGTGAAAACATCTGTTCAAAATCCAGTTTTGAGTTCACCATCAACTCCCATCCCAGGAATATCACAAGTAATGTTCCAATTACTTCTCAAGTAACAGTGCAACCAACTACTTAGACTATTCCTCATGTACCTATTTATCAAAATATTCCTATGGTTCAATATATACCCCGAATACCTATGGTACAACCTAGTATACCATATTTTCAAACACCGTTTCAAGGGAAGTTTTTTCAAGGTCAACCCCAGAGTCAATTTTTTTAAGGCCAACATTTATAAGGCCAACCTTTTCAAAGTCAATTCTTCCAAGGTCAACCTTACAGAGTGAACCCTTTCAAGGATAGTTTATCCAAGGTGAAATGGGTGAGGGTCCTCCTTTCCAGAATCAACCATACCTTAATCATACTTTTCAAGTACCAATTCAACCGCAATTTGGTATGGCTCATCCTAGATATCTAGGAGGTACACAAATTCCAACTGCTTAGGCTTTTCTAGGATATCTGGGGTATCCTCCTCTAGGAACAAGACTCATCCCTAAAGGTTATCAACATCCGCAATAGGACCCTAGCCATCAATTACCATTTATTGCAGCTTTTGGATTTACTAATCTATCTCGGTTAACAAATGATCCCATTTTCTATCTAATGTTTTGATAATAAATCCCTATGAAGTTGCTTATTGACATTCAAAAATTTGAAGGTAAATCAGGAGATGACACATCCAATCACGTCATGACTTATCATATTTGGTGCACCTTGAACTCTTTAGTCGATGACTCCATTAGATTATGAATTTTTCAACGGAACTTAATTGGTTCGGCAGCCAAGTGTTATGTTGAATTACCACAGGCTTCTTTCAGTACTTTCCATGCCATATGCACTACTTTTTTGATTTATTTTCAACTACCCATTCGATATCATAATGGTACTACACTTTTAACTTCTCTAAAACAATCAACATCTAACTATATTTTAGATCATATTCATGAATGGAGACGAAAACACTGTTTAGTTAAATTTTACACCCCAGATCAGATCTTAACCGAATGGGTTCTAAAATCAATTTTGTCTGTAATTACTGAATATGTTGCAAAAGTTGGCATTGTAACTGAAGATCAAGTTATCGCTTGTGCCAGTACTTAGATTTTGTTTATACTTAGTCTAGCACTTTGTATGAAAAAAATCCATATTTTCCTTATCCAGGTCAAACCAACCCAGCTCTTACAGGGTCACACACGACTAATGTTGTGATTAGTTTTGTTAGCCAAAAATCTAAGACTAAAAAGAAAAATTTTTAGAAGACTCAGATTTTGGCCTTACCAAATTCACCCGAAGAAGATCCTTCTCTTGAAATTAATTCTAAAATAAATGTCGTAGATTCATCTATTGGAAAAAATAATCAATCCAAAGGTAAAAAGAAAGGAAAAGTAAAATCCAAACAAGACAGTGCTCCCAAGGATAAATGAAACAAGAATGAACAATTTGACAAAAAGAATGTAGAAATTCTATAAGTTCTCTACAAATCTCACTCTAAGACTATGTATTAAATCTAACTGTAGATTAACCCGATAATGAAATATACCAAAGCAAAATACTATAACCTACTTCTAATATCAATTTGCTAAGCTTAAAGATTGAGCAAGATTGAGCTGAACACATATAACCAGAAGAAGAAGAATCAATGCACAATACACATGAAAATACTTTGGGGAAAGCCTCAGCTAAAAATCCCACTATCTGTATTATCATAAGGCAGAAATACATCAGAATTATACAAATCCTTATCTCTCATAGCTATCCAGCTCTCAGTACAATCCTCTTGGATGCTCACAGGAAATCAAAGCTTCTCACAAGCCTTCTCCTTTGCCCTCCAAGCTCCTATTTCCTTGCACAGATACCTCTGGGATGATCTCCTTCACCCTGTTGAACAATGCTCTCACACACTTCTATAGCACACTGTCAGAACTGCACAATCTTCAAGGAACCTTCCCTTGACTACATGGATGAGTTTCCTTTATAGGAAAACATGCAACTGATAATAACATGTCCTTGACATTTAGCTAAACTATGTATTTCTCTGAATAGACATGCATGAGTTTCTGATGAGGGAATCTTCAGTTATTTGGAGTACATTGGTTGAGTGCATGCATGCATCAAATGACTGCTAACTCACAATTGTTCCTCAAACAATTTGGAACTAATTTAATTGGACTTAACTCAGTAAACTGAGCTAACTAATTACAACTCAAATATAACTCAATCTTATCTCCATAATTAATGGATAATCTCCTTAATTTAAGAGATAACTCTTGCATGACTGCAAAATACTTATAACTTGAATTTCTCCAACTAATTAATCCATAATGAATTAATTATTTATTTCCAAGTAGCTAGTGAGACTAAATTCGAATTTTAATTCAAGGATAAATTAAAATTGGAATATTCTAGATTCTATTTTTATTATTTCTTGTTGCTATTTTCAACACTCCCTCTCAACAAGAAAGGAATTCAAATTGATCTTGATCATGAACCTTTGGAATGTTATGCATGCAACACTTCTCTCTAGTGTTGTTGCTCCAACAACTCCAGAAACAAAAAAAACATCCAACCTGAATCAGAATGATGCCTCTGTCATCAAAGTCTCTGACTACTATTGTCTCTGTCGACTGAAAACTCTGTGCTTCTTCTAACTTAGCCTTTCTGCACTATTGTCAATCCTTCTCTGCACTCTTCAGTATTTGACTACTTTAACCTCTGTCACTTTGATCTCTAACTGCATCAATCCCACTGATTCCTCCCGCAACATCCATGCTGCTGCTAGTCCTTTCTCCCAGCACTGCATCCACACTGCACCTCCTCTCATCATGTTGAATTGTGCTACCCACTACTGCACTGCAACTCAGTTACTGAGAAGTAAGTAACTGATCTCCCAACTAACCTCTCTGTTCAGCTAGAAACGCCCTTTGATGCTGAAGCTCCCTCTGATGCTGACAAGTGCTCCCTCTCTGACCTCTACATTGTTGCAACAACTCCCTGCATCTCGCACCATTGCACACCTCTCTGTGTCATCCTGCACTAGTGCAACACTCCTATGCCTCTCGCACTGCTGCAACATCACGCAGTCTCATGACTCCTACACTATAGCTCTATATTCCGCTCCATCCGCATTTGTCTCTACCCACTCATCCAATCCTTCTACTCCTCGTCGGGGCTCCCGTAGCAAGGTCTAATTAAAGAGGCTGGGTACCTCAAGGATCCTGCCCCTATTTCCGCCTTCTTGGGACTATCACTTCACATCAATCCACCTCACACCTGGATGTATGGCTGCATGTGATCCCTCTTCCCACTTCTCCAATTGTGGCTTCTCCACAATTGTCTGAGACTTCTTATGGGGCTACATGTTGAGAGGTAATTTACTCTCCCTCTCAACCACCAAGTCTCTAACATTTACCATGATCCTCAAGGCTTTGCATGCATCTTGAACCTCAAGAGCATACATGTTCTTGACTCGTGAACCGATATGTTTCACCTGTCTCATGGTGATGTGTCTAAGTAACACCTTTCCTTTACTAAAGACAACATCATAGCCTTTGTCCTCCAACATCACGAGGAATACTAGGTTCTTCTTCGGTCCAGGAACATACTTCACATCTGTTAAGGTGATAGGAGCTCCATGCTCCCTCTAAAAAGAAACTGTGCCCACTCTTGAAACACTATACCTTTCGTCGTCACCCATCTCTATGCGCATCTTGAGGTCTTTCTCCTCCAAGGCACTAGATAAAATTTTATCGCCGGTCATGTGGAATGAGGCTCCACTGTCAAGATACCAACCAAAAATCATCATCGATGACACCATGTATGCGATGAGGGTGAAGTCCATTTCGAACTGAGAGGCTAACGCCTCACCTTCTGATCCTTCCGAGGATCCCTTATTGGACTTCTTCGATGGGCAATTAGTCGCATAATGTCCCATCTCATTTTTTTTTTTAAAGTATGATATGAATTTTATTTTCACTTGCAACCCCAAACTTCAAACTTCGAATTCTCTTCTCCGTATATTTTTCACTGCTCTAATAAACTTGGCTCCAATACCATGTAGAAATTCTGCAAATTCTCTACAAATCTACCTCTGCGATCTATGTAGAAAATCTGACTCTAGATTAACTCGATAATGCAATATACCAATGCAAAATACTATAATCTACTTCTACTATCAAACTTGTGGAAGCTTAAAGATTGAGCAAGATCAAGCTGAAGACATATAACCAGAGGAAGAAGAATCAATGCACAATTCACATGAAAATACTTTGGGGAATGCCTCAGCTAAAAGCCCACTATTTGTATTATCATAAAAGGTGGAAATACATCAGAATTATACATCTAACTATCTCTCTATACAATCCTCCTGGATGCTCACAGGCAATCAAATCTTCTCACAAGCCTTCTCCTCTACCCTCCAAGCTCCTATTTCCTTTACCTCTAGGATGATCTCCTTCACTGAGTGGAACACTGCTCTCACACACTGCTCTAACACACTGTCAGAATTGCGTAATCCTCAAGAGACCTTCCCTTGACTGCATGGATGAGTTTCCTTTATAGGAAAACACATGCAACTTATAGTAACTTGTCCTTGACATTTAACTCAACTGGGTCTTTCTTTGAATAGACATGCATGAGTTTCTGACGAGGGAATCTTCAGTTATCTGGAGTACACTGGTTGAGTGCATGCATGCATCAACTGACTGATAACTCACAATTATTTCCTCAAACAATTTGGAACTAATTTAACTGGACTTAACTCAGTAAACTGAGATAACTAATTACAACTCAAATATAAATCAATCTTATCTCCTTAATTAAAGGATAATCTCCTTAATTTAAGGGATAACTCTTGCATGACTGCAGAAAGACTTCTAACTTGAATTTCTCCAAATAATTAATCCATAATGAATTAATTAATTATTTCCATGTAGCTGGTGAGACTAAATTCAAATTTTAATTCACAATTTTAATTCAAGGACAAATTAAAATTGGAATATTATAGATTCTATTTTTATCATTTCTTGTTGCTATTTTCAACAAAGAAGAAACCTCATTATCCTTGTTTAATTTGTGATGATGATCATTACACCAAGGAATGCCCTCATCATGTTGAAGTTTCTAAATTCGTTAAGAGTTCACCTACTCCCACTGTTTTGAAGGATCCATTTCCTTCTCAAGATAGTAAAATGGTTTCCCATAACCCATCTTCCTCTTCCACATTTGTGAACATCATGATGATTTCTTCACAAGTTATGGTAGCTACGAGGTGCAAAGACTATGGATCTAAAAGTCCTAGTGTATATGGAAATGATTTTGGTTCACCTAATAATTCTTCCACATCAACTCCTCTTTCTGAACCTTTACAAATTCAAAAACCTAGTCTTGATATGGTAATTCGACCGCCTCCTAAGGGTGTTCTTAGAAAGTTATCTTTTAATCCTCATGCTAGAGCTGCTTAGAATTACAATATTGTTGAATATCTAGCTATGTCACCTTCAACGATGTCGAATCCCGAAGTGTTGTAGACTTGTCCAACATAGAGGAAATTACTATTATCATCTATAGGAGCAACTTATCCCCAAGACTCTAATCTAATCATTTTTATCTCAAAAATCATCTACCCAGACTTCCACATCAATTGGCCTTCCAGATTCTAGTTTTTGTCACGACAAAATGAGTTTTTCAAACGGTAATTAATGAAGGGGCGTCTACATGTATTATGTCTATCGCTTGTTGGAGAACTAATTAATCTCCCACAACTTTGAAAGCCTTTGATGGAAGAGGTTTTCGAACTTATGGAATTTTGAACAACCTTCCTGTAGAATTAGAAGGTAAAACAGTTGCAATTGAAGTTGAGGTCGTTGACGCTCAACTTGATTATAACTTGTTACCGGGCCGAAGTTGGACTTACGCCATGTCTGTCGTGGTCTCATCATTTTTTCGAATGATCATGTTTCCTCATAAAGGAAAAATTACAAAAGTAGACCAATTATCCTATTACACTTCAAACCCTAAATCCATTGGTAGCATTCCCTTTGTTGGAAAATCAACTACTGCATATGAGGATGTTGGTGTTGGTCTTCTTAAATAATTTTCTCTTATGGGAACTTTCATGTTCCCTCCACCAAATATTCCTCATAACGTTTCCCATGTCATTATGATTACATCAAGCACTTTTGAATCTTCGAATCTTTGGAAAGTGCCTTTAGAGTAATAATTAGCCTTGCATGGTGATCATATGCCTCTTAGTCCATTTGAATTGGATTATGAGGCATTTCAATCCTTTTCCAACCCATCACCATCTTGAAATGATCGAGTGAATACAATCATTAATGATTATTCTCATTTGTCACATTTAGGACCAATATTAATACTTGATCCTTTTGATAAAGATTTTATAATTGACGAAGGTGTTGTACCTCTGAGTTGATAATGGTCAGCAATCAAGCTAGAGCATCTAAGATAATTGTTTTGGGGTTTTTGTTTTAATTTGGAGGACCAATGAATGAAACATTAATCCCTAAGCAGAGGGCTGTTATAAAATTTCACACAGTGATAAAAATTGAATAGTGGTGAGCAGAAACAAAAAATAATATGATTATCACAGTGTTCAGACTGAAAATTGAATAATCATAAGTATGAAAACCTCTGATCAACGTTTAGAAGGTTTAAGAGAATATGCTTATGCTTACAATAAGATGCTAATGATTTATTGATTTAGAGGGAATTAATTAAACAGACAATCCATTGATACATTCTCTTTATATATTATCACTTCAGAAGCTTATAGGAATAGATTGAGACACAATTATTCCTACCTAAGTATCTCTATAAGACATAAGAATATGAAGAAAAAAATTATGTGTAACACTGGAAAAACTTAAAGGAAACACAAACTGTGTAAAACTGAATTCAAAATCCTTTGCTTTGTATTAAGGGTCCAGGAAAGCTAAGTACATCAAATGTTTACAAATGCTTCATCAAGGTGCAACCTTTCTTCAAGAGTTCAACCCTTCTTTAATTGTCAACCTGGTTCAATGGTGAAACCATAACAATTTATGAAGAGAGTTATTTATACAACAATAGAAAATATACTAAATTGTTTTTACAAAAATAAATTTATTGAAGGAAAAGGAAATATCTCCATGGAAGAAGATATAGACAGCTATTGAACTGCTTCTTGTTGTCCCAGTTAGTTAGGTTATGTTGGCTTTGGTCTTTGATATTTTTCCCTTTAAGCTGCTTGGCTGTTTGATCTTCACACTGGATGTCATATTTACTTATGAACTTTCATCTGATACACTTTCATCTAATACTCTTTGACCTTGTTGACCTGTCAATAACCTTTAATGTGATTTTTACTTTTACTGTACATTTCAAGTTTTTACTGTGTATTTCAACAATAAATCATTTAGTTTTTTACATGTCTCAGCATATGGTAGTTGGATATTGATCATATTTCTATATATTTCATCTGTTTTCCTTTTAACTGTATGTTTTATCTGCCCCCTTTGTTTTAACATTTACTATATTTTTGTAAAGGATTTCTTCTTTGTTTTAACCATTACTGTGTAAATGATAATTGTCTTTTAACTGTATAAAGGATTTTGAATTCATTTCCTGAGAGAATATGAAACAAACAGGTTTTATATGTTCGCCTACAAAATACAACCGTTGTTAAGAAAATCACAGGCTAATAGGGAGGTGATAATGGCTTTAGGGAGCAGGAAAGTCTATGGACGGACCCCTGGCAGTGTTTGGAATGTAATCGGGGGTCAAAATAGGTTGCAGAGGCTTAGGGTGGTGTAGGAAGGGTCATGCAGGTTTCACTGTGTAAATGGGAAAAAAGAGCGAAAACGAGGGTTTTGGCATTTAAACGGGAAATGGTTAAATTTTTAAAATCTGGCGCGGAAACCGATAAGTGAATAGTGATGGTTTCGACCTTCGTAGGGAGGCAGTTTCAAAGGCTCATTGCACCACTTTTGGCTGTGGGGTGGTTTTTCTTTGAGGGCACGCAAGTTAACGTGGGAATACCATGTAACCACAAGGGGCCCAAGCAAAACCACGAATCTCATGTGCTCTTTGGTGGGTAAAGCTAGGAGATCAGGAGCGCACGATATTGCTGTGGGTCATTGGATCTGGGAGCGAATGATTTGACAACTATCACACGGTGGAGTTGCACGAAGGATAGTTAGCAGAGATTAGCAGGACCCAGGGTTAATTATAAAGGATTTGTAATTATTTTACAATATAAGCGGGGTTTAAGCATATTGCGATGGATTTAATAAAGTGGGACTAGGGAATAAATACACTAGGGATATAGGTTAAATAGGTATTAGGAAGGTTTATTAACCATACCCAGGGTTAAATGCGGGGTTTGTTTAAACACACCATGGGGTTTGGTTAAATGGGTTTTGTCCAACCCTACAATGCCCATTATTTCTCTACACCAAGAGAACTTCTCAGAGCTCACCGATTTTGTCAATGCATTTGTAGTATTCTTCAAAGTGTCCACCTTTACCAGCAACACCTTTTTGTCTTCTATCATATCCCTCACAAAGTGATACTAAACATCAATGTGCT
>APFE030932585.1:193445-205396 GCA_000404065.3 Pinus taeda | reverse complement strand
CTCCAAGACACTAGCCTGATCTATGTTGGTGCTTCAGAGCCCTAGAAACATAAAAATTTCTAAGTTAATTTTACTTTAAGCGTTGATGTTAATGGCTGTTCTTTAAGACAAAGGTGATGGAGATGAAACTTGATGGTGTATAGACTCGACTCCAATTCTCTAAAAGATGCACCTAAGATGATTTACACTATTTTTCTTTTCAATGAATTTTCTAATTAAGAGAGTTGAGAGAATGCAATCTTTCGATAAAAACAACTTTCTTAATAGACAATCAAAGAAACAATTCTCTTTATCTTTTCAAAGCGCACAAAACATGACCACTCTTTACTTCACGAAAAAATTCCTTTCTCTTTCAAAAACGTCAAATGCTACTCTAAAGTAAACTTTGCAAAGGAGAGCTTTTATATTTTCCTATTTAATAAAGCATGTAAAACTAATTTAATCAAAGCAATTTCAAGATCTATGAAAATCTATGAAAACTCACTCAAAATCAAATCAAAGGAAATTTTCCTAACTTTCCCTAACAAGTAAATCTAAGAAGCAGAAGCCTACTAAGATGATTCCGGGATGTTTTACTTGGCAACAATCAGTCCAAGGACTAGTTTATGCAGAATCACAAACTACTCAAAACAAAAATCAAACTCTTTTTGTTCTTTTTGAAAATGAAATTCACAACTTTAAATGAACATGCTATATTGAAATTTCGCAAGAGGCAACACAAAGGTAGGTCGCTCACGCGGGTAGACTTTACGACTGGTCCGACTCCTAAGAAGACTGACAAAACCAAAGATATCTAAGGTTCCGCAACTTCTAAATCCAAAGTCACTACAGGACCAATACAAAAATCAAAACCCCAATGCTAAACTTTCAATGAATTTCACTAAGACTTTCGACACTAATGGAACAAGTGCAGGTGAAGATTTTTGACAGACAACCAGTGGATCTGGGTAGTAAAGACTAAGAAAAATAAAATCTAAAGGGAAAAAATGGATAAAATTGGAATTTTCTCAATTTTAATAGGGTACGCAGGCAGCCTGTTTAACCAGGTGCGTCTACGCTCTGTGTACAAAGATACAGTGCGTACAGGTACGCACTGTGTCTAACTCAGAGGGTGCGTACTGCTGTAAAATGAAGAAAAACTAAATTCTAACTTAACTCTAAGCTAACCCACCCAAAAACACAGTCAAACAATCAAGAAACAAAAAAGAAATGACTCTTTTCAGATCAAAGTATTACTCAAAGGAAAAATCAATCACATCAACGGATTCCCCAGTGGAGTCGCCAATTTGTCATGCGGAAAGAGTTATTTTTGCTGACAAAACTAACCTCCCTAGGAGTCTAAGACTCTCTAGTGACAAACAAGACAATTAAGAGCAATCCTTCTCTAAACATACATTATTCTATGAGAAACCAAGTGTTTTTTTATCCTACCTCAAGTCCAACGCTTGTTGTAGCAGTCCAGCCTCGCTGATCCAGATGAGCTCCTCCTTCACTTTGAAACCTGCATACACTAACAATCAAACGATTACATAGCACCTGAATATTCCATAAAATAAAGCATATTCAACATATAGGCCAAGGAGTATATGAAACAATTCATTAATAACAGATCATTGAGAAGAATGGATTATTTGTATTAAGGAAACAAAAGAAACCATTACAACCTGAGCCTTGGTGTTGTGCAAGTTCCTCCCAGGGTCCAGCAAGAGTTTTCCTTTACTTTGATAAGCTCACCCACTTCCAAATGAAAAAAGAAAGGATGGGAATCTCTCCTCACAAGCTTCTACAAGGAAGTCCTAATTCCAGCAACATCTACCCTTTGGAATGTTTAGATTTCAACCTCTCCTCCTCTGGCCCAATGCCTGTATTTATAATGTTCTAGAGGAATTTAATCAGGTCCAACATCAATGGGATAAGCCCCTCTTTTGGGGGGTAGCTCCTCTCTTGATGGGATAAGTTCCTCTATCATAGGGATGCATGAACCATCTGGAGGCGCTCAATACACGTCAAACACTCTTCTAGAAGGCTCTCGAAGTGACCACAAGTAACTTTTTTAAGATGAAACTCGCGCCTTTTGACCTTTACACGGGTACGCACCCATCCCTTGACTTACAGAGCGTACAAGTACGCAGGTACAATGAGCTTGGGATGTGTACACACAAGTAAGGTAGAGAGAACCTGCGTACCCAGAGATAAACATGTTTTTTAATGACTTTCTCTCTTTTTGAAGTTTGACATGAAGAGCAGAGGTATAAGGCTTGACAAGGAGGATAATATGACTATTGATGGAGCCATATTAACTGCAGATAGTCATGGTGAGAAATTTCAGTATAACAGGGGGTGTGTGACTATGTGGAGGTGAAGAAGGAGGGGATATCTTGAATAACTTCGAAGGAGTCTTAAGAAGTAACTTTCAGACCTGTGAATGAATATCCTCTTTTGTTTCAAAAATTGGATTTGAATATACAGAGATGGTCTCTTCAAGTTGTTTAGAAGTGGAAGCTTCAGGTCGTTTAGAAATGGAAGGAAATGAATAAGTGGTAGGGGATATGAAATCTGTGAGTTTATATTCAGGTAAGTGAACACCCGAGTCAGACTCAGTTTTAGGTGATCCTAGTGGTAGAGGGGGTTGTGGATGCTTTTCAAAAGAATGAATGAGGAAAGTTGAATCTAAATCAACTCCCCTATCTAAAAGTTTAGAAACATTAGGAGGTATTTGTGTCAAATTAGGATTAGATGGAATATTACTAAAATGATCAAATGATACTAACTCTTCAGAATGCAAGTATAAAGAGGAAGAAGAAGATGGTTGATGTCTCCTTTTAGAACTGGCTTTTCTCAGAAGTTTTTCAAGATCTAACAGAGGATTAACTAAGTCAGATTCTGAATGAGATCTGGTGTGCTTAAAAGGTGCCAGTTTGGGCTAGTGGAGTCCCCAGGTGAAGGATTTTAAACTTTCTATAACTTTAATCACCTTAAAGGAATATAATGAATATCATTTCCCTAGGAAAACTTAATGGAATTCGAATCCCCGACAACAGCGCCAAACTGATGTTGTACCTTTGAGTCAATAATGGTCAGCTATCAAGCCAGAGCATCTAAGATAATTGTTTTGGCATTTTTGTTTTAATTTGGAGGACCAATGAATGAAACAAATATAACATTGTAATGGAAAACCTTTTGAATAATATTAATCCGAAAGCAGAGGGCTACTATAAAATTTGACACGGTGAGAAAAATTGAATAGTGGTGAGCATAAACAAAAAATGATATGATTATCATAGTTTTCAAACTGAAAATTGGATAATCATAAGTATGAAAACCTCTGACCAACGTTCAAAAGGTTTAAGAGAATATGCTTATGCTTACAACAAGATGTTGTTTATTTATTGATTTAGAGGGAATTAATTAAACAGATCGTCCATTAATCCATTCTCTTTATAGATTATCACTTCAGAAGCTTATAGGAATAGATTGAGACACAATTATTCCTACCTAGGTATCTCTGTAGGACATAATAATATGAAGAAAAACATGATGTGTAACACTGGAAAAGCTTACAGGAAACACAAATTGTGTAAAACTAAATTTAGAATCCTTTGCTTGGTATTAAGGGTCTAGGAAATATAAGTACATCAAATGTTTACAAATGCTTCATCAAGGTGAAACCTTTCTTCAAGAGTGCAACCCTTCTTCAATGGTCACCCTAGTTCAATGGTGAACCCATAATAACTCGTGAAGAGAGTTATTTATGCAATAGTAGAAAATATCCTAAATTGTTTTTACAAAAGAAGATTTATTCAAGGAAAAGGAAATATCTTCATGCAAGAAGATAGAGATAGCTACTGAACTGCTGCTTGTTGTCCCTGTTATTTAGGTTCTGATGGCTTTGGTCTTTGATCTTTTTCCCTTTAACCTGCTTGGTGTTTTGGTCTTCACGCTAGATGTCATATTTACTTATTACCTTTCATCTGATACACTTTAATATGATACTCTTTAACCTTGTTGACCTGTCAATAAACTTTACTATGCTTTTTACTTTTACTGTACATTTCAAGTTTGTACTATGTATTTCGACAATAAATCATTTAGTTTTTTACATGTCTCAGCATATGGTAGTTGGATATTGATCAAATTTCTATATATTTCATCTGCTTTCCTTTTAATTGTATGTTTTATCTGCCTCCTCTATTTTAACATTTATTTTCCCTGTGTAAAGGATTTCTTCTTTGTTTTAACCATTACTGTGTGCATGACTTCTGCTCTGTGTAAATGATAATTGTCTTTTAACTATATAAAGGCTTTTGAATTCATATCCCAAGAGAATTTGGAACAAACAGGTTTTATATGATCGCCTGCAAAATACAACAATTGTTAAGAAAAACACAGGTCGACACGGAGGTGATAAATGGCTTCACGGAACAAGAAAGTTTGTGTACAGAGTTGTGGTAGTGTTTGGAATGTAATCAAGGGTCAAAATAGGTTGTAGAGGCTCAGGGTGGTGCAGCGGGTTTCACTGTGTAAACAAGCAAAAAGAGCGAAACGAGGGTTTTGGCATTTAAATGGGAAATGGTTAACTTTTTAAAATTTGGCACGGAAACTGATAAGTGAACAGTGATGGTTTCGACCTTTGTGGGGAGGTGGTTTCGGAGGCTCATCACACTGCTTTTGGCTGTGGGGTCGTTTTTCTTCGAGGGCACGTGAGTTAATGTGGGACTGCCATGTAGCCACAAGGGACTAGAGAAAAACCACAAATCTTGTGTGCTCTTGGGCGGGTAAAAATTGGAGATTGGGAGCGCGTGATATTGTTGTGGGTCATTGGATCTGGGAGCAGATGATCTGATGGCTATCACGCTGTGGAGATACACAGAGGATAGTCGATGGAGATTAGTAGGGCCCAGGGGTTAATTACAAAGGATTTGTAATTATTTTACGATATAAGCGGGGTTTAAGCATATTGCGATTGGTTTAATAAAGTGGGACCAGGGAATAAATACACTAGGGATATAGCTTAAACAAGTACCGGGAAGGTTTATTAACCATACTCGGGTTAAATGCAAGGTTTGTTTAACCATACCATGGGGTTGGGTTAAATGGGTTTTGTCGGGAAAATGGTGATTTGCGCCATGTTGTTAAGTAATGCGGGGTTAACATAAAACTTAGTCTAAAGGGGTTTTATGTGTAAAAAGGGTTTTTGTCAGGAAAACATGAATATAGTGGAGTTAATTTTATAAAGCAAAAGGGGGAATAAAAGTTAACATAAGGGGTATTATGGGTTTTTATGGATTTTGTAGAAAAAATAGGAAAATTACAAGGTGGAAGTGATTTCTTCAAAGGGGAATGGGTTTCACACTAGGGAACAGGGGTTTTTTAGGTAGGGGAATGAGTTTGGAGGGTAAATTGCTAGGAAACTATGTGAAACCAAGGGGAAAAGGTGAAAATGAAGGTAAAAGGGTATTTTCTTAGGAAATTATGGGATAATGAAGAAATTAGTAAGTATGTAGTGGGGGGTGAAATGAAATGAGGGGAAGTTAACCAAATCAACTTGTGAACATCTTTTCACCTTCATAACTACTCCTGCACACCGCAACACATGATCAAGCATAATAAATGTGCTTATGCCTCAATCAACTTTGTACGTCTACAACCTTTATTCTACCTGCCCTTTACTTATCCTAACATTTTTTCTTCACTTAATTGGGTTCATTTAGGCTAGTAGACCCTTTTCTTTCCTTCTTTTGAAAAGAAAACTATCTAATTCTAACCTTATAACATCCAAGGGCTTAGATTAAACTAATGAGCTCCTTATTATTCTCTACCTAACTATTGATCTGCCAAGATTAAACAGTTTGGCTATATCTTTATTCTATAACTATAAACATGAAATTTAAAGCATGAAATAGTCAAGATTAAACTGTTTGATTATCATGGGTTGTGGCATTTATGACAAGCTACACACAACCATTATTTTGCATAATAAAGTAAAAAGTAGTGTCACTTGGACTTGCACATTTTTAGAGTTTATTGCTTTTTTCTTTTCACTCTAACCTAACATTTTATTTTTGCCTTCATTTTTTAGGGCATCTATTCTAACATTTTCTTTGATATGGACATATTTACCAAAATATTTCCTAACATTTTTATTCAGTATTCTTTTTGTTCATTTCCTAGCTTAACATTTTTTGAAAATATTTTCATTTTTTGGACTAATTTATTCTAACTTATCAAAACCAAAAAATGCTACAACAGAAGGCATTATGGAGGTAATGAATTTGGATGAAAAGCCTTGGGACGATTACCATCATCACCCATCTTTCTTACCCCACCTTGACAAAGTTAAGAATAATTTTTCGTCTATGTTTTCACCTGAGATTGTGAATACTCCCGAATGCGCAATGTCTATTCTTCATTCTGAATTTGAAAAGAATTTAGAAAATATATTGGAAACTGTGGCAATAACATATCAGTGAAGTCAAGAATTATTGAGAATATTCATATAGGAGCTTCTTGTTCTACTGAATAAATTCAAACATATAAATCCATATTCCATGAATTTTGCAACATTTTTGTTTGGTCTTAAGAAGAAATTCCAAGAATTAATCCTAGTATTATAGTGCATGAAATTAAGAATTATCCAGACGCCAAACCTATTATACAAATCTTGCATCTGGTCCATCTAAAAAATGATGTTGCTATAAAATATGAAGTTGAAAATTTATTAAAAGAATGATTTATTTACCCCATTCCTTTGACTGATTAGGTATCATATATTGTACCAGTTAATGAGAAACAAGGAACCATTCGAGTATGTATCGATTACAGGGACATTAACAAGGTTTGTCCAAAAGACAATTACCCAACCCTGTACATCGATCAAATTGTTGATGATTGTGAAGGAAACAAGATTTTCTCTTTCGTGGATGGATTTTCCGATTACAACCAAATAAACATACTCTATATCGATCAACATAAGACTATATTCATCCTCCCATGGGGAAACTTTTGTTATCGTAAATTCCCATTTGACTTGAAGAATGTTGTGAAAATTTTCAAAGAGCGATGTCTTACATGTTTCACAATATCAAACTTATCGTCCAACTCTCCCTAGATGACCTACTAGCTCACTCACGGAAACGACAGGATCATCCATCATATTTGAAAGAAATTTTCATTAAATGTAGGCACTACAATATTCGTTTGAATCCGCAAATGCGTTTTTTGCATACAATCTGGTCGACTTCTAGGATTTGTTGTCTCGAGAGAAGGCATTCATGTTGATTCTCTTAAGGTAGAGGTAATTCTAAATTTGCTTGATCCTTATACTCTTCATCAATTTCAAAGTTTGCAAGGGAAAAGAAATTCTTTTATGTAGATTTATACTAAATTATGCTGAGCTGACCAAAGGTTTTACCTGATTTTTGAAAAAGGGCATTCCTTTCATTTGGGATGAGCTTGCTGAAAAATATTTTGATGCATTGAAATACACGTTGACCCATGCACCATTATTGCATTCACCTGATTATCATCGGGATTATTTTCTATATCTAGCCATGTCATATGCCACCATTGGCATGGTATTAGTATAGGAAGATGAATCTAACAATGAACTTGTGATATATTACCTAAGTCTAAATCTCACTAAAACTGAGATCAAGTACACACATGAGGGGAAATTAGCATTGGAAGCTATTCAAGTTGTTTAGTGTTTTCATCACTATATATTTTTGCAAAAAATGACAATCATTTCAGATTGCAACCCTATGATGTATGTTCCTACCAAACAATTAACAGGGGACAAATATTCCAAATGTATAGTCATTTTACAGGAATTTAATTTGGAATTCAAAAGATATAAATCAAAGAAATCATTAGTTTTTACTGAATTATTATGTCACTTTCCCTATACTAACACATAAATAGTGGTAGAAGATTCTCTGGTAGATGAATCTCTCTTTCTAATCAGTACATTTGATCCTTGGTATGGAGATATCATCACATATCTTCAAACCCAATATTTTAGGCCTTATTTATCTTAAACTAATTGTTGTCGCATCCATTGGGGGGGCATGGGTATATCATCCTTGCAGTTGATTACTTTAAAAAATGGGTTGAGTTGATGCCTACATATAAGGACGACGACAAAAATGTAGCAATTTTCATTTTCAATCATGGGATATCTCGGTTCAGTGTCCCACAGGCCATTTTTACAGACCATGGTAGCATTTTCACAATTTTATGATGACTGAACTATCTATAAAGCTCGACCTATGCCATGATAGCTCTACCCCCTATTATCCACAAGAAAATGGTCAAGTCAAAGTTAACAAAGTTTTAACAAACATGATTAAACGGATAGTAGGCATTCATAAAGAAAACTAGCATACCTTACTTTTTTCAGCCTTGTGGGCATATCATACTACTGCAAAAATATCTACAGGTTTCACTCCCTTCCAACTTGTCTATGGTTTTGAGGTAGTTTTATCAATTGAATGTGAAATTCCATCTTTGAAACTAGCCATCAAGTTATTACTAGATACCTCTGCAAAGGAAGAGCGTTTTTTTCACTTAGCACATCTACATGAAACTCACCCTGAGGTTGCACTAGCTAGTGAGGCTCATAAAAAACGAGTCAAAGCTCAATTTGATAAAAACGTAAATCCTCGTTCTTATGCAGAAGGTGACCTAGTATTTGTATATGATCAAGCACATGAAAAATTAGTTGCAGGTAAATTTGAGCCTAAGTGGCATGGCCCTTACATTGTAAAACATGTATTAGCTAAAGGAGCCTATGAGCTGGTCGATTATGATGGTGTTTCTTTGGGAAAGCCCAAAAATGGCCTTTACCTGAAGAGATATTGTGCATAAAATATTTCCTGGAGATTTGTACATTACTTGTATTATAATTTTATAAGTGTGTGTGGTATTTTTAGCATTTTTTGCAGTTCACTACTACCTATCTTGCTTATCTTGTTTTACACTTGATTTGCAGATGTCGAAGTTCCCTCAAACTTACATTGGCTTTGCTGATGGCACTAGTCATATTACTTGGAACTTGCCTTCCACAACTTGGTTCATTTATTCACCCAGTGATGAGTTAGTTTCTATTAATTAGATATGTCTTCGTCAAACAACGAACACCATAGAAAAATATAGTGCAATTATTGAAGTATTATCTGATGCCATCTCATTTGGAATTCAATGTTTGATTATTAGGTTAGATTCAAAACTCATAGTATTACATTTAAACAATTTCTACATAGTAATAAGTTCATCAATGTGAAGAATGTTTTTACGGTTTCGTCTTTTGGAAAGGTAGTTTGATTACACTAAATATCAACACATTCCAAGAAATTTAAACATATTAAACGATGCATTAGCCAATCATGTGTTAAATAGACATTTGCAACATTTAAAAGTAAAAATAATATCCGTCCATATATTGAACAAGATAAACTGAAATCAAAAGAAGTAGTCTCCATTAGATAAAGTTTGCAGAGAGTGTGTTATACAAAAATATGTCATCCAAGGACATGAGGCCCCATGGCCTTTATTATCCGAATATGCCGATAAAAAAATCAAAATGTAGCCCTAAAAGACTATGCATCTAAGCATGATGATGATCATGGTAACATATTATAGCATGAGAAACCTGATGTAACAATCACCTGAGTGGTTCTGGAACCCCAACCATGTGCCTCTAGAACCGGAGAGGCAAATCATCAGTCCCAGTCTATGGGATATCTATAGTCAACCTATCTAGGTTGTGTTCCAGCTTGGTCAGTGCCTCTGCTACTTCTGGGTTTGGCGTTGCAACTACTATAGGTTGGTCACCCCACCTATAAAATGTCGTAGCCCTGCTGGTCGAACTGGGCCCGCATCTGCATATGCATTTCGAATAATTAGCCTTGAAAGACAAAAAACACATAAAAATTATAAACTTAAAAAGAAACATCAAAATGAGAAATTTTTACCTAGGTTACCCCACTGTATCTCTGCTGGAAGTGGGATATCTCGTTCACCCCTTTTTTCCATCCATGCATATGGGGAATCCTCGATCGAGATGATCTATTGACCCAACCATAAAAAAAACTCACGAGCATATCTCACCACCAAACCATTGCCTCCATGACGAACCATAAGGGAAACCCACCTCAACATCTGTGGATCTCGAGGCCCTCCCTCATCCACAAAAATATATTGTGGCCTGAGGAGTGGAATCCTTTCTAGAGCAAAAGAAATCAGAATGACACCATAACTAAAATTCTTCAATCTATTATTCTTAGCTCTTATGAGTTTTCCTTTCATATTGACAACCATTGTTTCACACCAGTTAAAGTTAGTGGACTCCAAACATTCCACGACAGTCTACATCTGGGCCTTTATGGCCAAGTGAAGAGTTGCGCTGCCACACAATGTGCTTACATTGAAATTTATGGTCCTCAAGGCCAAGCTCTAAATAGTTTGAATATCAATCATGTCATCCTTGAGTTGTGCATTCCCACAATATCATCATAGGTATCCAACAATAGTATCTCCACTCAGTCTTTGCCCATATAAAGAAATATCAACGCCTATGTGGGAGAGCCCAGGTAAAAAGTATATATCATTAGCCTCAATGGTGACACGATGATCCCCAATCACGAAACATTGGTCCTGGACATCTTAGGCTCCCACCAACCATGTCTTGAGATCTACCTCAGCTTTCATCCCTGGAATAATCCAATATTTGTAGAGGTCACAATTTCTCAAAGCCTACAAAGTGGTTGGATCATCTAAATTTGTTGAATCTTGGTTCTCATGTTCTCTCTCCATTCCATTTTTGAATGGTCAAAATCCTGAAAATGACATTTAAAAGGATTTCGCTTAACATTTGAAATAAGTTTTGCATTTTTTGGGGCGAAAATTCTATATTTTCAAAACCCTTGGTGCTTGCGTGACTGATTTTTGGTAAACAAAATGTAGCTGCATGGATCCTCAGGAGAGTTTCCATCTAGGCCATGTTTCTCAATACACAAAAAATTACCGATCTATGCAGACCCGATGAAGAGTTCTCACACAGGCCCGAGGGTGGATTTTTAAACATAGAAACCTCCCAAAAGAATAAATGAAAGCCTAAAATTGAAATTTAAATGGAGGAAAATGTAGATATTTAAGAGATCTCTTACCTGAAGGAAACAATTCATAATTTTGTCCATTGGCTTGCTCGGAATCAGCCTCAGAAGTTTGATGGTAAAAAACCCTCTTTTTGCTCTCAACTAGTTATAAAACAAATGGTAAAAATAAACATACTTTTTGAACTTTTATAAGTTTTTGGGTGATTAAAATATTATTTTTATGCCTATGACCTTTTTAAAGTCAAATTTTTAGTGTCTTTTACTCTAATATTGAGTAGTGATGATAATTTATTGAGTTTAATGTGCAGAATATATTACATCATAAAACTAGATCATTTTGACTATGAGAAAACTTTTATCACTGGTTGAATTTAAGCTTCTGTGATCCATATCAAGTTTTTCGAGAATATTTTTCGGCGTAAATCATATTCAAATGCATTTTTCGACGCGTTTCAAGCCAACTAGTGTGGTTCATCGTCAGGACAAGTTCAAGATTCAGATCTAGGCTGCATGTTAAATAGGCAGAGCAAAACATCCAACGACTATAATTGACCAGGCAATGACTATATTGAATTGGTCAGCTAGACTGGCTAACGACTATATTTGACTAGGAAACGGCTAACCATACTGGACCAAGGGATATGGACAGGAGAACATAATTGGTTAAATAGTAAGTAAGTTAGTTAAATGCCCATTATGATATTTAAATTTAAATTAATTAATAGGAATTAATTAGTTATTGAAATTACCTATAATTAAGTAATATAAATAAATATTTAATTAGTTTAATATCAAATATAAACTAGGTAATGTATTTATTCAATATGAACCAAAAGT
>APFE030932585.1:125490-171510 GCA_000404065.3 Pinus taeda | reverse complement strand
CCGTCTATGAGAGAAAGCTTATGTAAATTTTCATTCTTTTATTAATAAATTGCCTGTAGTAGCCACGTTGGCGCAGGCCGTGGACTGTTTCCCTCTTTGAGGGTTTTAACCACATCAAAAATACTAGTGTATTGATTTGAGATCTGGTTGTGAGCGGTGTCCTTTTGGTGTTCTTTCTAAGGAACTTACCCTGTAAATTCCTACAGGTTTCGTTGGCCAAATAGTGCATGGAGGGGGTCCAGTTCAACAGGGCTAAGTTCCTCTATGAGGATTTTTTGACCAATCATAAGGAAGCTCAAGAGCAGGGCAAGGCCTTCTAGAACACATGGTTGCTCTTGTCCATCTTACTAGTGACAGGGGAACTGCCAGAGGACAGTGAGTTTCCTCATATTGAATAGGACTTGTCAGAGGCTGTGAAATATGTGTCGCTCTGGGCTACAAAGTATGCCAAACGGATCCGAAATACTAAGATCTTCTGGGTTCTCATGGAGGTGAGAATTCAGATGTGGATTAGAAAAAGTTCGTGCCCATCCCCCATAGTGTATAATAGTCTGTGGAGCTTTCCAAACTTCAAGGCAGATGTGCACAATGTGTATATTAAGGCATGTAAGGATTCGGCATAGAACTGGACCAAAATTCCTTTCATCACAATTGATAATTCCATTTTCACCATGCTCGACTCATGGCCTCCCAAGTGGCACACCCTGGATCTAGTGGGGTGCGATAAGGTAATGGTACAAAACAAAAGGATGCCACCAAGTTGTTGGATCAATAGAAGCACAACGAGCAGTTAGCCGTGGAGGTTAGGGTTGTCCACGAGGCAGTGAAGGCTGTTGTAGAGTAGACCAAGGCCACCGAAAAAGCAACAACAACACAGGCATTAGGGCCCACCATGATGTGGGAGGAAGGAGGCCCGGACTTGACCATGGGACTAGGAACAGAGGGCACAATGGAAGGCACAAACACAAGCACGACATCTACACAACTAAAAAAACTGCGTGGTACGGAATGAGCAAGCCCATGGAAGAAGACCAAGGCTTCCAAACTAGACAATGAACCTATTACACTGATAAAGGGTGACCTCTATGACATCAGTGACATAGTTCGCGAGATCATCAGGGAAGCACTCTAGGAAGTGATGATGAAGCAGTAGAATGTGTTGGGGGCCACTTCAGGTGTGGCCCCCACAGGAGGGAATGGTAGCTACCTACGGTGCCACATGTACATTAGTAATGGAGCAGTTGTTGTGGGCCAAAATGGCTAATACCATCGTCCTATTGGAAGGAGCACTAACAGCGGAAAGCATAGAGGATAGAGCCGTAGTGGGTTGGATCAAGGGACTTCGCCTAAACATGGCTACCCGTTCATGGGATACATTATACCAGCTATAGGATGGAGCGACAACAGAACTATGCACTAGGGAAGGCCGCGTAGTACAGATGCTCAGTGAAGAGAGAATCAACATCGAGCAGCTTAGTCTACAATGAAATGAAGTGCTGGCGTAGAATCAACAGTTGGAGAAAATGGTAGAGGAAGCATGTCGCCACGTTAAAGAGCTAGAAATTGTGACAGACCTCCTAATTCGAGTGCGAATTCACAGATTGGATAGTGGATTCCATGAGGCAAAGGAGGAAGAAATGAGGATACAAATGGAACTCAACCTTTAGATTGCCAAACTGCAATTAAAGGTGCAATCATCCACGCCCCCAAAAGTTCAAAAATAGCATGTTGGCACTATCCAAAAAGGGCTGTAGGAAATAGGATAGGTAGTGCAGAACTGTACCACTATGTTGGAAGAATCATTCGTGGTCCTCACTTCCTTACAGGAGGAACCCACCATATAGCGCCTGGAAATAGAGGCATAGGAGCTTCAAGTGCAGTTTGACAGTGTGAACAGAATGGTGCAGATAGTTGTCCTAACCCAATGGTTGGCAAATCTATAACAGGCGAAGGCATTGAAGGAACAGGTGGATGCCGCACGACAGAAAGAGGTAGTACTTAAAGTGCATGTCCAGCCTTCGATTGATGAGGCCTTCCTCATCACTGTCGATATCGAAGGAAAGCTCACATAGATGAAGGTAATGCATGCCTTAAGACAGGGATTTTCCCTTGACAGCGAGCATTCGGCTGAAAGAGTAGAGCAGATCCAACAGATGGTAGAACAGTGCGCTGTGGACCATCACACATCATAGGCACAATTGGAGGGGCTTCGTGCCAAGATCGCCACACTAGCAAAGTGACTCGAGATGAGTCACAATGATTATGTTGGGGGCTTGTTGGGCATGGGATCCCCCGCAACATGTTTTTGGGGCTCAAAATCTAAGTTTTGGTCAATTAGATTGTAAGACTCCATGAATTGTGGGCACGGAGCATGAAGTCTAGGATGAGTCATAGGGCTGTCCACCCTAGAATATTGTAGTTTAATGTAAAGTTGTGTCAGCCTACCTATGGTCTGCGAACCATGGGATTGTATAATAGAGTGAGGCTCTGAGTGTAAAGGGAGGTAATAATAGATAGAATAGCAAAGGCATGGTTCAGGGTTAGAGTTGGATCTGAAGTGTACTGGGTCATAGTAGTAGGGAGAGGCTCTGTAGCTAAGTGTGTAGAGCCCTAGAAATGTCTGCAGCTAAGTGCACGGACCCCTATAACTGAATGTGCAGGGTAGAGTTGGGTCTGTACTTGGGATTTAAAGTTAATAAAGAGAAGTTTACTCTGTGCACCTATTCGTGAATCCATATTTTGATGTTATGCATTACTTTTACTCTATTTATTTACTGCACACAATTGATAAATACTTGTATGAATGCTTATTTATCAAAATAATCTAAGTAATCAGCTAACAGAGCCTAATTAAGGAATATTTCGGTAAATAAGACGGTTCACGGTACAACTAGAACTGCGTGAAGATATTATCGTAGGGCGTGGGGTGCCCACTATTGTGCGCAACCCAGTAAGTGTGAAGGTTGGACTACATACCAGTCACCTCATACTAGACATCCCCAAGGTGCAGAAACCTAGTTCTAGCACCCTCCCATACTACTTCAAGTGAGACATCAGTCTGCGCTTCGCGGACTATTGCCGAAAGGGCTAATAGTATCGGGATTTTCTTGGCTAAATCACTTCTGAACCTGGGTCAAGCCCCACTAAGCCAACAATGAGTTCCCATGATGATACTTCTCCTTTCAAACTCTGATACATATCTTCGTAATACATCATCAGACCCCATTTTGTACAGATATCTGGAAATGACAGAAAATTTTGCCATGCATACCACTAACTCCTTTTTTTGCTGGATAGTGTAACCTTCTGGGGCAGTTCCTATTGTTAGGAAGTGTACGATTTCTTCAAAGTGACCATCTGTGATGCGCACTGCAAATAGCTACATGTTAGACAATCCCTCCTCCAAATTAGTGGGCTCTTCCCCTCTTTTGATGCATAGAAAATTGTCTGGTCCCACATTCAGTCATCTAGGCTTCACAATAACCTCAAAATCATATTCCTAGAATAATAACAACCACCTATAGATTCTCCTCCCCAACACAGGCTTATTAACTAGGTATTTCAATTCAGAATGATTTGTATACGTCCTAAAATGTCCACCTAGAAAATAGTGTCTAAACTTCTGGAGCATGTATACCATGGCTAACCCTTCTCGCTCAGTAGTGGAATAGTTCTTCTTAGCCTTGGATAACCTCCTACTTGCGAATGCTTTAGGATGGTCCAATTCTCCTCCGCTAGCCTGTGTCAGTACTACTCTTAGTGCTATACATGACGCTTCTACATGTATGTGAAACTCCTTCTTCCAATCTAGGAAGACTAAAATTAGTGTAGTGACCATTTTTTCTTTCAATACATCCTAGCTCTTCTGATAGTCCTCATTCCAACAAAACATGACATCCTTTTTCAACAACTTCTCCATAGGTGTGGTGATCTAGGCATAGCCCTTGATAAACTTTCTATAATACCCAGTATGTCCTAGGGTTATGCACAATTGTTTCACACTCCTCGGCACCTCCAAGTTAAGTATCACTACAATCTTCACAGGATCTACCATCAGTCCTTGTCTACAAACCACATGACCCAACAAAGTCCCAAAAGGAACACAAAATAGGCCTTCAGATTGAGCACAATCTAGTACATTTGACAAGTATCTAACATCAAGCGCAAACTTGCCACATCGTGTTTACCAATCCAAACACAGTCCAGTCATTAAAGTATACCTCTAGAAACTTATGAATGAATTCTTTGAATGTAGCAATGACTACATGTGAAAAAATAGCAGGTGCATTCTTCAATCCAAAAGGCATTACAATGTATTGAAAACATCCCCACTTAGTTGTGAAGGTCATCTTGCTTCTATCTTTAGGCACGATCTTAATCTGATGGTACCTAGAGAACCCATCGATGAAGGAGTATGCTTCCTAGCCACCTACATTATCCAATACCTCATTAGTGAATGGAGTCAGGAAAGGATCATGTACACAAGCGTCATTCAACTTCCTGAGGTCTATGCATATCCTTATTTCATCCTTCTACTTCTTTTCTTGTACCACCATTGGGCTTACCTAATCAGATTCTTCTACAGGCTTAATGATGCCTACCGTGAGCATCTTCTCTAGCTCTAAGTGGACCTTCTCCTTGTACTTTGGATTGAGATGGTAAGGTCTTTGCTAAACCGGCTTTGCGTCGGGTTTTAACATGATATTCATAATTCCCAGGTCTCCTATTATCCCCTTTAGCTCTGTAAACTTGGTAGGGAACAAATCCTATTATTCGTGGACCAATTCGATGACCTTATCTACCATTGTGTCATCCCAGTAATCTATAATCTTCATGAATTTGGGCTTCACCTTCGTACTAATATTTACCTGTTTCATTTTTAGTGGCACGGTTATATCAGGATTCTCAATCTGAGGTCCCTCGACCTCACGGTGACCCTCGGTTTAAGGGATATTAATATTTCATGGATCCCTGTCTTCTTCTTCAGCAATCATGTTATAGCATTCCAACGTGTGGCTCAGCTGAGTAGTCCAATTGGGTTGAATCATATCCAAAGGATCTTGCGGTATCTTAGAGATTGCTACTTTAAATTCTTGTAACGCTTTGTCAATATAGTCAAATCCATCTTCGATGTTGAATTTCATTATGAATCCTTCACGTAGAATATCCCATTCACTTGTACAATGGTGGAACTCTATTTCCAAGTACTATTTCATTGAGATGACATCCAAGGTGTGACAAAACGAGTGCACCCATTCAAGTTGTGGCTTTGCTCCATAAGTCGTAGCCCATTTGGCCAAGTGTGTGCATGGATCATCCTTCCCATCACAGTTGTCTATCATTCGTACCTTCAGCTTCCCAAAGCATGTTCTCATCATCCTCCTATACTCACGCCAATCATCAAAACTACCCTTGTGTGTACCCCACCATCTTGCGGGTGTAGTGCGCAGTGCCCAGTCCAAAGCTTGGAAGCACTGCTTCTCTAGTACTTCCCTCTCAAATGCATCCAAAAATACATCTACATCATTCAACCTGTTGTAAGTGGGAATATTTCTTGCCTCCGACAATACAAAACGCAGCGACTAGGTCATCATGTTACAGCTTAGCGTGGTTACTTCATGTAGTCGATTTTGTGACTGCTCTAATTCTTCATTAGAGTCTGAGGTGCAGGAACTCTCGCGATCCCATGTAATTCGTCCATCCACTATTAGATTCACCCAATCTTGATCTCACACTATTACCTTATATGTGTATTCCAAATCATCATTGCTTTTGTAATCGTGCACTGGTTTAGTATAGCGAGATCCTTCAGCAGGATCAAGGGGGGCTATTACACAAAGTGATTTCTTTTCGAATATTATATTTTTCTTCTTTAGGTTGATTACCCCATTCGTGTCAGTAGCCCAATCAATGCCAAGGAGTGTAGGGTAGGGGTTTTTGTCATCCACAATTTCTATTACTTCAAAGTCAGTCAATGCACTTTCACCTTCAATGTCTATAGTTACTCCTTGCAGCCGTCCCATGGGGATGATCTTTTGCTAATTTTCCATCCTTAACTGAATCGAAAGCCACTATAGCACGTGTTATACATCCATTTGGGCACATCAATTCCATCATCTAGATCAGTGTTTTAAGGCTCATCAAACCCTAATTTCAGTTGTTACATGCCCTAAACAAGTCAGCCCTTTGAATTCCTCCTTCCCAGACAGTTTCATGACTTAAAGACATCCATAAATGGCCTCTAGAGGGACCAACATAGATAGGCCCATGTAAGGGTGTGCTAGAGAGTGGTTAAGTCCATGCCAGGGTGCTCTGTAGAGCACTTAGGCTTCCTTTCACTTGCGCTGGGTGAGTTTGAGCGAAATTCACATAGGGTTTGGGGAATATTCTTATCTTTTGGAGTCATCTACAAGTTTCCCTCACTTATCAACTCCTATGAGCTCGAAAGTGGATGAGGAATAAGTTAATATGCATCCTATCCTCTCATCCCTTCCTCCATGGAACTAATTTTAAGTATGGAAGGCCATTCAATGCCACCATTTATGAAAAAACCTCCTTCATCTCCCTATAAGTTGACCATTCATCTAAGTGATCAGGGGCTAGATTATGTTGAATTTTAAGGAGATAATGTGGCTATGAGATTTGGCTTTGAAGCAAGTATTGTGATGTTACAAGTTTTTCATGCTTTTGATGTGATGTGGATGGGATCCAAGTTGGAGGAATGACTTTGAATCAGACAGAAATGGTTGTAATTCCTTCTTCTATCTAATAAAGTTTTTGAACCTTTCTCCCATATGTTTTTATTTTTTTATAATGCTTATATGTGTGAAATGTATCTAATTCCATTCACTTATATTCAATAGATCTTTTGCTTTGATCAATTCCTTGTTTTCTGTTGTGCTTATAGGTATTTCTCAAGCGTAAGGTACGGGAAGGAGCGACAAGATCGATACAAAGGAGACAAGAGGAAAGCAGAACAACAAGTATGTCTACTCATCTTCTCATCTTATCTATTTCTTATAGGGAAAGACTAAAATACTTTAAACTATTGTTCTAGATATGGATACTTATCTAGGGAACTAGTATTTATACGTACATACCAAATTATCCAAAACAAATTGGCAACTCCATTGGGGAAAATCCTCTTTCCTAGTAGCTTATCCATCTCCTAGGACATCCTTGTAGACCCTACTTGTGTACATATATTGTAATTCAGCGCTGTTTCATTGAAAATTTGGTCAAAACTGTGTCAAATTGCCTTTTGAAATGGCTCACTATCACCAGCGCAAGCTTGTGAGGGACACAATGTGTTGCAGAGCAACCCTAGCTTAAGAATAGTGCTCTCAAGTACATTGTATCCCATTCATGGATGCATTGATCCTCCTAGGGTCAGTTTCCCACCTTTAGAATGTGTTTTTGCCAGCTTTTCTCTATTTGTTTGTTTGTTGATTGATCATTGAATATTCTGTCTCAGAGAACAAGTTTCTATCTCCTTGTCTAGCCCCACTTTGATTTCATTGATAATGTTTCTTAAATGATTTCTTTGCCATTATCAGTCTATAGTCAAAGTTAGAATATAGTTGATTAATCTTTGTTCAAAAGGAAGTGTGGTAAAGTCTTCTATTCCTTCAAAACAAGACTATTGTAGTATTCGTTCTTATGAAAGATTGATTGATTGTATGTTCATATTTCCTTTTGTTCATATTCACATTAAGGAAATCGAAAATAAATACATGCATGTTGCATTGAAATTTTTTTATGTGTTCTCATAGGAATAGTGTAGAGAAATTGCATTAGATTGTGCTCTTTTCTCTTTGATCGAAAGAAATCTAATTGCTCTATCCCTAAGTAGCTAGGAATTTTATCGTTAAACTGAATGGAAAGAATACTTATCATGATAGTTGCATTCCTAGGAATTTCAGAATACATCACTTGGTGAACTTGAAAGGAAAATTCCTAAGCAAGATCAACTTAAAATTAACATTAATTTACCTAATGGAGCATTGTCATTAACGAAAACATTTAGTGGTTCTAGGCTAGAGACGTGTTCGGACGTCGTAAAACAAAGAAGTTGTTGCTAACTTGTCTAAAATACATTCTAAGTGTGATACCTCATTCCACGTACGTGAGTATATCATAGCTCGTCCACGTACCTTCGGGTATATAGGGCGATGTTACAGTATGTAAAGTATATGGGAATGCTCTCACTGTGCAATTTTGCATTAGACAACGCTTATATGGACTGGGCCTCCACGTACCTTCGAGCATATATGGGAGGACAACACTAGGTTTCCATCCATCCTTAGGTAACTGAGTCGACCCCCTTGTACACTGTGATACACCAAACATAGCATTCAAGGAGATTGCCTACCATACTTCTTGGTTCGCTAGGTGGTATTTTGTAGTTCACAGTTGATTGGTAAACCTTTTGCTTAGCTTACCCCTTTTGTTTATTTCTTTTTTGATAATAAAATTAATCAGTGATCATGGAGGAACATCAACCCTTACCTCATCATTCATGGAGAACAATGAGTAAACCACCTTTTCCGCCCGAAGATACACCTATTCGGTCAAAGAAATCTCATTTAACTAAGTCAAGTACATCAAGAACTCCTCGTTCTTCATCTGAATTACTTGAATAATCTATTTGGGTAAGTACTGAGACTCCAGTTACTCCAACCATGTTTGGTACATCTGTTTTTGAAGAAGAAGTTTCACAATTACCTGAGGACATTAGCACTTATCCTAGTGAAATAGTAACCGAAGTTGTTGAACAACAAGTTGATCCTCAACTTGAAGTTGCTCAACAAGAAATTACTTCTGAACTTGAATCAATTCAACTAGAAGTTAATCCAGAACCTATCACAGTTCAAACAAAATTTACATCTAAACCTAAAGTTGTTTAGGAACCTCTCCCTGAATTGTTGTTCTTTTACCCGAACATTTGGACTTCGAATTTGAACATTCAGAAGTTGTTACTTTACTTAAATGCGATCAACCAGTTACCCCTTAGACATTAGAAACTACTAAAACTTCCACTTTATCAACACTACAAATATTTTATGGACCAAATGGTGAAGTTCTTCCACCTAATTTAATTGATGTCAAGGAATAATTGGAAGAAGATTCTACACCTGGGACCCCATTCCACTTTGGAACTAGGCTTTATCTTTACCCTCATACTCCTCATTTTACTACTCAATTTTATCTAGCTTCTTTTCAAGTACCCATCTATTCTTTAGGACAACTGTTGGGTCAGTTAACTATGGCTGAACAATCGTCAACTTCCTAGACTGTATCATTTGATGTAGCTGGGGCAGAATCTTCTGTTGCAACCTTATCGATGTTTTATACCACACCTGAGTTGCACCTATATGGTGAAAGGTCTATCTCAGTTGGTTACCAATATTTATCTAGAACCCACTTAGGGGTTGCTTCTACAACATGGTCATCACCCATGTCCTCAACTAGAATTCTACCTGGTTCTTCTTTAACGGGAACTCAATAGTTTGATCCTGCATATAAATATCAAGCTAGGCAATCTAGTCAACAAAGAACTATGTATCCATTAAATACTGGATTGCCACCATATGGAGAGCAATATGCTTATTCACCTTATCCTCCCTATGGAGGACCATCATATGGTAGTATCCCGTAGTATTCAGGTTAGCCTGGAAATTTAGTTTCTCAATGGAAACTAGTAATGCTAGTTCAACCAAGGCTTGTGTATCCAGCACAACTAATGAAAACTGTCTCAACTATTCCTACTACACATGTCGTTACTACTATACCATAGTAACAAGTTCAAACTATTTTATCTCAACCGATACAAATCGGTCCTTCTACCTCGCAACCACAAGTTTTGGGTCAAGAAGTTCAAGTTTCTCTAGTTGTTGTACAATAACTACTTGTGTTGAGGGTGAAACAACCTCAGGTTAGTATACCCTTATCTGGACTGACTCAATCTTACACAGGTATAGTTTATTCACAACATGGCCAACCTTTCATTATTGAGAAATAGCAACAATTGATTCAACAACTGTGGTAGCCCCAATTTCAATAGCCTCAATTCCAGGAATTCCAACCCCAATTTGGACTTGCCCAATAGGCTCATCCTGGGTTTGGACAATATCAAAATTACCAAGGTCCTAGTAAACAAGGCTTTGCAGGTTATGGACAACTGCAAATTCAACCTCATTATCAACAACCACCTTATGCCGGATTTGTTCAAAAACAACCTTATCAAGGTTACCAAATGAAAATTCCCTATGTTGGTATGCAAAGACCTATTGCTCAGGAAATTCCATCATATCCTGGGTATGCTCAACCTAACCTGAATCGACAGTTGCCATTTGTAGCAACTTTAGAATTACCAAATTTAAATCGAATCACTAATGATCCAATCTTATATGCACCTTGGTGGTCGGTGATTCCGCATAAGTTACCTTTTGACATTCTGCAATTCAATGGAAATCCCGGAGAAGACCCATCAAATCATGTCATGACCTTTGATTTGTGGTGTTCATCAAACTCCTTAAATGATGATTCAGTTAGACTCTGTCTTTTCCAAATAACGCTTATTGGTTCGGATGCCAAGTGGTACATTGAGTTACCACGAGCTTCTTTCAACAACTTTACAACTTTAGCCACCGCATTTCTGACCCACTTCCAGTTACCTATCAGATACAAGACTAGAATGGAACTCCTAACCAACTTTAAATAGACTACTGCTACCCATATATTAGATCATATTCATGAGTGGCGACATCATCGTCAAATGGTTAATACATATGTTCCTTATTAGTTTTTGGCTTAGTGGTTGATAAAATCATTGCTGCCATCAATCACTGAGGATGTGGAAAAAGGTGGAGTTGTCACAGAAGAGCAAGTAATTTCTCATGCCTAATACTTGGATTTGATTTACACACAATCCAACAAGATCTACAACAAAATTCCCAATGCACCTCGACCAACTTTCATTGTTCCTCCTCCTTCACAATCGATTAAGGACTCTCATGCTAGAGATGGTGTGATCATTTCTTCGATCACGCAAATGGTAGGAAGACCATATAGTCAAACTCTTGGCATTTTCAATCAAACTACCAATGCAACAGAAAAAAATCTTGCTTCCAAAGTTAATGTCGTGTCATCTAACAAAGGAAAAAATCAAAAGCAACCAGGAGGCAAGAGGAAGGGGAAAAACAAGAAGAAACAAGATAATTTCCCTCAAGAGAAATCATCTAATTCCTCTACTCTGGCAAGGAAACCTTGTCATCCATGTCTAATCTATAATGACAAGCATTTTACAAGAGATTTTCCACACTGCTCAGAAGTCTCTAAACTTTTAAAGACTTCTAACACATCTACAGTGTTGATTGATCCATTTCCAAACCCAGAGACACATTTGGTTGCAACAAACCATGCTTCCACATCCCAAGTACTCATGTTATCCATCACAAATCCACAAAATGAAGTTTTGGTGTGAATGAGAAATAAATATTATGGAAATCCACCATCATCATCGCATAATCAGGCCACTGATCAACCTAATCCTTCGACTTCGACTTCATCTGGAAATATTCCACCACCTATTGCACTAGAATTGACAATAAATCCACCTAAGGGAGTTGTGCATAGATCAAAATTTAACCCTTGAGCTCGAGCAACTCAAAACTATAACATAGTGGAAGATCTTGCTCAATCACCTTCTACTATGTCGACACTTGAGGTGTTACAAAACTGTTCATCCTAGAAGCAGGCTTTACTATAAAAAATTGGCGGAATAGACCCTATGGATTCCAATCTTGTGGTTTTTAACCATGCGGAATATACACCACAGTTACTGTCGCAGTTAGCTTTCCTAATTAAAGTAAAAGCTCTCAATAAGAATGTTCACTGAACTATTATTGATGAGGGGACATCTATTTGCATTATGTCAATGAGATACTAGAAAACATTTGGTTCACCGTCATTGTCATGATCACCAACCATGTTAAAAGCTTTTGACAGACAAACATACACTCCTTATGGGATTTTGAGTAACCTGCAAATCAAACTAGTGGGCAAAACAATTACTATTGAAGTTGAGGTAGTTGATGGACCCTTCGATTACAACATTTTACTGGGAAGCCCATGGGTATATGCTATGGATGTTGTGGATTCCACGTAATTTCATACTATTGCATTTCCTCATAAGGGTGGAATCGCAGTGATCAATCAGCTTGCCTTCTTTTCCAATAGTTCACTGGCTACAGAAAGCATTTTGTTGGTACACGGACCCCTGCTATCACTTCAAAGTGTTGGACTAGGTCTCTTTAAAGCTCCTTCCCTAATGGGTACTTTTACGCTACTGTCACCATCTAATTTGGTGGAAGTGGCAAGAGTAGAGACTTGCAACATGATTTCCTCCACCTCATCTAATTTAAGGAGGATTATCAACAATTCTAAAGTTGCTAGTAATACTGAGGTTATGCCACTAAGCCCCATTGAGCTAGCATAGAAAACAATTTTTTTGGCTTGTGCAGCAAACCCAAATCCACATTCACCAATTGTATGGGTGGCTCATTCGTTAGAATATGGTACTTCTTCAGATCCTTTCTCACGTATACAATCTACAAATGAAGGAATCATCCAATCAATGATGATAGGAGAAGAACCTTGGGAAAATTATCATCATCATTCCCATCTTCTAGATGACATCGAATATTATTCAAATGAACTAAACCACCCTTTAGTTGTTTATTTCCTTTTGAATTTAGTTTTCATAGACACAATAGAATCTGAGTGAAACCTGTCAAATATTGAAGAAATGATTTCTATTAATATTTTGACCAAACCTAATGTTGTAGAGAACACTAATGTTGGAAAATTTTGTTCTCCATCAGAACTTGGTAGTTACTGTACTATCCTTCATGAATTTCGAGATATATTCACATGGTTTTACAAGGAGATGCCAGGCATTGACCCTATTACTGTTGAACAAAAAACCAAAATTCATCCTGATGTCAAGCTAGTATGATAGTGGCTTCAACCTATTCATCCAAAGAAAGACATTGTAACTAAAGCAGAAATTGAAAAACGTTTGCGTGCTAGTTTCATTTACCCTGTACCTCTTACTAACTGGGTTTCCAACATTGTTCCTATCATGAAGAAACAATGGACAATTAGAGTATTCATTGATTATAGGGATGTAAATTAGGCATGTCCAAAGGACAATTATCCTACTCCTTTTATTTACCAAATTATTGATGAATGTGCTGGATGCGAAATATTCTCATTTATAGATGGTTTTTATAGCTACAACCAAATCTGCCCACAGGACCAATCTAAAACAACTTTTAATTGTCCATGGGGTACATTCACATATAGGAAACTCCCATTCGGTTTTAAGAATGCGGGGGCCAAATTTCAGAGGGCAATGAACTATGCCTTCCATGACATCAAGCACATTTTTCAACCTTATCTTGACAATTTAACTGCAAATTCATGAAAGCGGACCAATTACTCGCAACATTTGAGAGAAATATTTTTATGGTGTTGACACTACAAGATACGACTCAATCCACACAAATGTGTGTTTTGTGTTGGTTCTGGTCGATTTCTTAGATTTGTAGTGTCTAGAGAGGGGATTCGACTTGATCCATTAAAGGTTCAGGTAATTCTTGATTTTCCTCCACCTTCAAATCTTTTACAGTTACAGAGACTCCAAGGGAAGGCTAACTTTCTGAGGAGGTTCATTCCTAATTACACTGAGATAGCTAAAGGTTTTACACGTATTTCGAAAATGAGACACCCTTCCATTAGGATCAGGTTGTGCAAGCTTCCTTTGATGCTCTTAAAGATACCTTGATTAGAGCTTCGTTAATGTACTATCCAAATTATCAAAATGACTATTACATGTATCTCACCATTGCAGATACAACCATTGGAATGGTTTTAGTCCAAGAGGAAAACGGGATTGAAAAACCAATTTATTATTTGAGCTGCAATCTTAATGACACATAAAGTAAGTACTCTTATGTCGAGAAACTAGCCTTGGCAACATTGCAAGCTATTCAAAGATTTCACCATTACATTCTGCTCCAAAAAACAAATGTTGTTTCAAATTGCAACCTTATGACATGCATTTTGTCACGTCAATTGATGGGGGGAAAATAATCCAAATGGATAGCCATTTTGCAGGAGTTTGATCTGGAATTCATTAAGTCCAAATCAAATAAATCTCTAGTTTTCACAGAGTTATTTTGTGACCTTCCCTCGACCTCCATTGATTCAATATCTGAACCATTGATTTTGGATGAGTCTCTGTTTTTGATATTGTCATCTAACCCATGGCATGGAGATATACTAATCTATCTCTAGACCCAAACTTTCCAGCCTGATACCTCTCGCTTGCAACAACGACGTATTTAATACCAAGCCAAATATTATCTAATCAATGGCAACACCCTTTACTGTCGTGGTATTGATATGATTTTATGGAGGTTCCTCATGCATGAGGAAGCTGAGAAAGCATTGAATGATTACCATTTAGGTTCTTGTGGTGGACACTTATCTGGATATGCAACTGCACAAAGAATTCTCCACGCTGGTTACTTCTGGCCAACTATATTCAAATATTGTATTATTGTTGTTAGAAGCTGTCATGCATGCCAGATATATGATTGAAAAACTAGATTACCACATGCACCATTGCATCTAGTCATTGTTGTTGGACCATTCTCCAAATGGGGAATTGACTTCATGACATGTAACCCCACCTCAGCTGGGGGGCATTGTTATAGACATATTTGGGTACTGCAACCCCAATCACATATGTCCATAAACCAAGGGATTCTAAACCAATAAAAAGTGTTGTTTCATACCCTAAAGGAACAAGGTCAGCTGATTACATTATTTCCCAAAAGTTCTCCCTAAAAAACTGCTCAGAACTGGTCAAAACGGGACCATACAGACTGCTCCATGCTGAGGGTACGATGCATATCACCTGTCACATGCAAAGGGTGTGAAGCATACTAAACATCCCTTCTGTAGGGTGCAATGAGTGAGAACAGACTAATGGTAGAGGTAGTTTGCTAGGTGGAAACCCAAAGAGTCTTCTAGAAACTGCTCATTTAACACTTACCTCTCTGAATTCGCCCAGGGATGAGTAAGAGATCATGAAATATCCAAGTGGAACCAAGAACTATCAGTGAAATGACACTAATAAAAATCCCAAAAGCTGACTCACCCACCTACAAATATCTATATATGGATCTCTCTTCCTAGAGTTCCAAAGGCTGGAATTTTGTATTTTGTAAGGAAGTGCTATTGGTTTCTCTGTGAAACATTCTATTGTTGGGTGATCTAGCTTCTCATGAGATGAAGAGGGCTTTCATGCTAGGAGGATGGCACTGGATCAGATAGCTTGGCTATAATCCTCTCTTATACTACTTCTATCAACAAAGCTATTTGAGTTTTCCTCCATATAATTGTATATTTCTGAATCTTGTATTGGTGTATGCATTTGTATGGTTAATATACATCTGATCCTATATTGTTTATGGTTATAGATCTCTATTCTTTGATGGTATTATGCTTCTTTGACTCTATAGGTGTTCTTTGAAGCTAGACAAGTGAGGAAGGAGTGGAAAAGCTCTATCGAAGGAGGGAAGAAACAAGCAAGGAGCCAAGCGAAAGATTGAGGTTGGTATCCTCTGCTTCTCTCTCATCTATCTCTCATAAAGGAAAACACAAGTAACTTTAGTTTGTTTGTTTCTAAGATAGCTACCTGTCTTAGTGGGACTAGTAGCTCTCAATGGACACTAGTTTTCCCAATAACAAAATGGTGACTCCACTGGGGGGCGAATAGTTTGATTGTTAGTTACTATTGTTTTCTTTGGAAACAACAGATGGAGCCTGAAGTTAAGCCAGCTAGCCTTCGAACTACTTTCTCTATGCAACTGCAAAGTATATCAATGATGCTTCAGTAAATCTCTGGGTTAGTTTATGAAATGAAAATCTAACATGAAAACATCCTAAGTTCCCTGGCGGCAGCTCAAATAACCCCATTAGATCAGCCCCTATACTTTGTGTTTACCATTTATCATTAGCTCAACCTAAATCCCTGAACTTAGCTGCAAACTATGAGTGAAAACCAAGCTTAGTCTCATCCCTGGACCATTGCACTGTCTCTCATTGGAAACCTGGATGCATCACACCTCCCATGTTTTGTAGGTGAGATGCATCCATGTTTCCCTATGTTACAGGTATGATAATTGAATGAGACTGTTTCTGCCTCCATATTTTGGTTTCTTCTTCATTGCTTTCAGCTCTATTCAATAGTTTTGTTGTCTATGATTAGTATATCACTATTTAAATTCTCTTCCTTTGTATTATCCAGCCTCCATTGATAAATAATTGTGAATGTTTTTTATGTATTTTTCATCATTTACAGTTCTCGTTTGGAAATGGTAGCTTAATTGAACTGTCGTCTTTTGATTTGAAAGTGTCGCAAGTGTCATTTTTAGTCAAAGGAAAGAGTGTCGTAAAGTCTTCCTCTTTTAGATAGTTGATTACACTTTTGCCATTGTATTTGATTTGAATCATCAATTCTTTGAAGTGTTGAAAGAAGTTTTCAAGTTGAAATTGAAAGTGTCGTCTAAATCTTCCTTTCATTTTTGAAAAGAAATTGCTAAAGTGTCGCTTTGAGGAAAGATAGTTCAAATCTATACATAGTTTTCTTTTTTTTCATTCTCACATTAAGGAAACTAAAAAAAAAATACATGCATGTGCACTTGCATTTAGACTACATGCAGAAATTGATTTAGGACAGTGCATCTTAGTGTGTGCTCTCTGCTCTATATTGAAAGAATTTTACTTCTCTTTCCTTAGAAGCTAGGATTTTCATTGCTAAAAGAAAGTAAATGATTGTTTATCATCTTATATTGCATATTTAGGAATTGTACGTCTACATCACATGATGAACCTTAAAGGCAAACTTCTTAAGAAAGATCAACTGTAAAATAAACCTCAATGAACATAAAAATGCTTTGGAACCTAACGCACAACATCTAGAAGTCTAGGCTAGAGACGTATTTCGGCGTTGTAAAGCCTGGTAGCTATCTTTTTCATCTTAGGTTGGGTGATTCCTCCTTTTTTATATGACAAGCGCTAGTATGGACTTGTGCTCCCATGTACAATCAAGTATATATTGGGAGACCACAATAGGCTATATCCTTTATCCTTAGGAAGCCGTGTCTATCGCCTATCGATCGCAATGCACTGAACACAACATTCAGGAAGATTGATAGTCGTAGGTAAAAGGTATTCTGTAGTTTTGTAATTGGTTTGGTAATCCCTCTATCTAGATTTCTAGAGTAGTCACTTTCATTCCTTTTTAGACTCCTTAAAAGAAAAGGTCCATTTGAGCACTTGTCACTTCAGGCTCATTAAAAATCGAAGGCGATTACAGTCATATTTAGATTTTTCTTGACTCTTAAAAATTGAAAAAGCAAGTTGTGTCAAAGCATCATAAAATTCATTTAATTCGAAATAACATTTTCCCCTATTTATTTTGAGTTGATCAAGTAATCCGCAGTCGTGGAAGAAAGTCAATCAAAACCCCATCGTTCGCGAAGACTAATGAGTCAACCGTATTTGACTCCGAAAATGAAACCATTTCAGGCCAAGCGATCTCATTTAACTGGGTCAAATTCTCCTGGTTTAGTTGAAACTTTTGTTTCAACATCCTTAGAAACTCTAGTTGCTCCAACTATTTCTGGTATCCCTGCCTCTATAGAAGAAGTTCTGCAGTTACAAGAGGACATTAGAATTGATCCTAGTGTAACGATAAACACTTCTATTCCTAAACCAGCTCCATCTAGGGCTGATTCGGAAGGTGTCACCCCTCCAACATCTTTTGCTATAGAGTCTATACCTTCTTCGGTACCAAAAATATTTTACAGACCTGACAGTCTGCCTCTTCCACCTGAACTGATTGGTATAGAAGGGATTGTGGAGGATCTTCCATCTAGTACCCCATTGCATTTCGAAACTTGGATCCACCTATATCCTTCTACTATAGAATTTAGTCACCCTTGATCACAAGTTCTTGTAGAATCGCTAGGAAATCTTTTGGATAGACTCGATATGTCTGAACAACCATCAACATCTAGGACTATTTCATCCAATACAGCAGCAAAAGAACCTCCTACCGCCACTCCGACAATGTTCGCTGGTGTACAATCTATCCCAACTAGTTCTCAACCACTAGATGGATTCCACTCAGGGACTGTTTCGACAGTATGGTCTATTCCTATTTTTTCATCCAGAACCTTATCTGGAATTTCTTATGTTAAGTCTCATCAAATGGATCTTTCACAACAGTATCAATTTAGAAATTCTAGTCTCCAAAGGCTGACTTTCCCTTTGAACACTAAATTGCCGCCATATGGGGGGCAGTATGCCTTTTCATTATTCCATCGAGGAGAACAACCATATGAGAGTTCACAACAAAATTTAGGTCAAGCTAAAATCACATCCAGTGGTTAGGTACAAATACTACCTCAACAACCGAGAGTTGTATATTCAATGCAACAAAATCAACCTGTGTTGAACATTCCCACTACACCGGCTATTGTGATGGTGTCGCAAGTACAAGCACTGTCTATTGTATGTCAAACTCCAGTCTCTCAGGTCATAATACAATAACCTCTTGTCTCCGTGACTTAATCAGAACTGCTAATTAGTGGCTCCTTAACTGAAGCGACTCAGGCTCAAAAGGGTACTATAACCCCTCATCTTGGTCAAACATCCAGTATTAGGCAGCAACAAATGGTCTCACAGCCATGGCTGGTGCAATATCAACAATAATTCCAGCAATCTTACCAAGGACCTGAGCAACAAAGCTTTGCAAGTAATGGGCAGTTGTATATTCAAAACAGTTACCAACAATCATATTATAATGGTTACACCCATCAACCTTATCAAAGTTATCAGCACCAAATACATTATACTGGTACGCAAAGACCCATAGCTCAGACGATCCCATCTTATCCTGGGTATGCTTCACCAAACCTGAATCAAAAGTTGTCTTTCTTAGCAACTTTAGAATTACCAGATCTGAATCAGCTAACAAATGATCCAATTGCTTATGTCGCTTGGTGGTCAGCGATTCCTCATAAACTTCCATCATATATTCCTCAATTCAATGGAAATCTGGGTGAAGATCCATCGAATCATGTGATGAACTTTCATCTGTGGTGTTTGTCTAACACTCTCAATGATGATTCAATTAGGCTTCACTTTTTTCAGTGAACGTTAACTGGTCCGGCAGCAAAATGGTACATCAAATTGCTTAGAGCTTCATTCAATAACTTCAGTGCCCTTGCCACCACTTTTTTAACCCATTTTCAGCTACTCATAAGGTATGAAATGGGAATGGAGCTTCTTACCAATTTTAAGCAGATGACAGCCACTCACATATCTGATCATATTCATGAGTGGAAACATCATCATAGAATGGTAAAGTCATATGTTCCTGATCAACTGTTAGCTTAATGGTTTATTAAGTTATTGTTACCTTCTATTATAGAAGATGTGGCCAAGGGAGGAGTTGTCACTAAAGAGGAAGTTGTTGCTCATGCACAATATCTAGACTTGATTTATACTCAATCTGGCATGCTCTATGACAAAATTCCTGATGCTCCTAGACTAGAGTTTTCCATTCCTCCTCCTCCTAAATTGAACAGGGACTCTCATGTCAGTGATGGCGTGATTGGTACCTCAAGTACGCAAACTGTGAAGGCCTCATCTGGTAAAGCCCTTGCAGTTTCCAGTAAAAAGGAAAATTACAAACTTCTTGCCTCAGAGGTTAATGCCGTGTCGACCGATAAAGGAAAAGAACCGAAGCAACCAGGGGACAAGAAGAAAAGGAAAAGCAAAAAGAAGAAACAGGATGATTCGTCTCCTGAAAAATCTTCTGAAAACCCTTCTGGGAAAACGAAACCTAATCAGCGATGTCTCATATGCGATAAGGACCATTGGACGAGAGATTGTCCACATAAAGTTGAGATTAAGAAGTTCTTCAAGAGTTCAAAAACCTCAGCAGTATTGACTGATCCGTTTCCAAACCCAGAAACCAATCTGGTTGCCAGCGAGAATGCTTCCCCATTCCAAGTGCTTATGTTTTCCATTTTGAAACAACAACATGATGCTTTGATATCAACAAGGAATAAAGATTACGGGAATCCACAACTGTCAAACAACAAGGCCGCAGATCAACCTAGTAGTTTTGCAACAACTTCAACCGAAGTTGTGCCACCCATCATTCCTGAACTAAAAATAAAGCCGCCAAAGGGAGTAGTACACAAATCAAAATTTTATCCTCGTGCTCGAGTAGCACAGAATTATAATATAGTAGAGGATCTGGCCCAATTGCCATCCACTATGTCGACACTTGAAGTACTGCAAAATTGCCCCTCCCAAAAGCAGGTTGTATTATTAGCAATATATGGGATTGACCCAATGGATTCCAATATTGTGGCCTTTAATCATAAAGGATACGAACCTCAGTTACCAGCTCAACTTGCTTTCCTCATACATGTGAAAGCCCTCAACAAAACTGTTCATCAAACAATTATTGATGAGAGGGCACCTACATGCATTATGTCAATGAGTTGCTGGAAAACTTTAGGCTCACCACCCTTGTCATGATCGTCAACGACATTAAAAGCATTCGGTGGACGAACATACACCCCATATGGGATTTTAAGTAACTTGCAAGTTGAACTAGGGGGCAAGAAAGTAGAAATTGACGTCAAAGTTATTGATGGAAGCCTCAATTACAATATCCTACTCGGAAGGCCCTAAATTTATGCTATGGTTGCAGTTGTGTCAACCTACTTTAGAAATATTTCATTTCCTTTTCAAGGAGGAATTACAATCGTTGATCAACAAACCTTCCTCCCCATTAGTTCACAAGTTACAAGAAGCATTCCAATGATCCATGGAAGCTCTAAATCACTTCAAAATATCAGAGTAGGCCTCCTAAAATACCATACCTTAATGGGTACTTTTTCCCTACCGTCTCTGAGTAATCTGGCGGAAGTGGCCACGGTGGAAAATTGCAATATGGTATCTTCTATATCTTCAAAGATTTAGAATATTTCCGAACATGATGTTAGCATGGATCATTTCCAGGTATTGCTCCAAAGCCCAATAGAGATATTGTAGCAATCAATTTTCTTGGCCTGGGAAACAAACCCAAATCAACGCTCATCGAGTGTTTGGATAGACAGGTCTAAGGAATATGGTACCTCTTAAGATCCTTGGTTGCATGTACATTCTACAGATGAAGGAATTTTTCAGTTAATGATGATATGGGAGGCACCATGGGAAGATTACCACCATTGTTCCCATCTTTTGGATTACCACGAAGATTGTTCTAGCAACCTTAATCATCCTTCAGTTTTTGATTTTCTATCAAATACTATAAATACGGTGGATTCTGAGAGAAATCTGTCATATATTGAAGAAACTATCACCATTAATATCTCGACCAAACCAGATGTTGTAGAGAATATTCATGTTGGCAAATATTTCTCTTCTTCAGAAATGGAAATATATTGTGCTCTCTTTTGCGAGTTCAGAGATGTATTTGCATGGTCATATGAAGAAATGCCAGGCATTGACTCGAGCATAGTTGAAGACGAAATCAAGATGCATCTAGATGTCAAACTGATACGACAATGGCTTCAGTAGGTGCACCCGAAGACTGCCATCAAGGCAGAAGTTGAAAAACTTTTACATGCTGGTTTCATTTACCCAGTTCCTCTAACTGATTGGGTATTGAATATTGTTCCTGTGATGAAAAAACAAGGAACGATTAGAGTGTGCATTGATTATAGGGATGTAAATCAAGCTTGTCCAAAGGACAACTGCCCTACACCCTTCATCAACCAGATAATTGGTTAATGTGCCAGATGAGAAATCTTTTCATTCATGGATGGATTTTTCAGGTATAATCAAATTAATATCCACCCACAGGACCAGTAGAAGACTACATTTATATGTCCATGGGGCACATTCGCATACCACAAGCTACCTTTTAGTTTAAAGAATGTAGGTGAAACTTTTAACAGGGCTATGAATTATGCCTTCCATGACATCAAGAACATCGTTCAACCATATCTCGATGATCTACTGGCTCATTCATGAAAGCAGACTGATCATCTGCAACATTTGAGAGCTATATTTCTACATTGCCGACACTACAAGATACTGTTCAATCCGCAGAAGTGTGTGTTTTGTGTCGGTTCTGGTCGTTTATTTGGCTTTGTGTTTTCAAAGGATGGGATTCGTCTTGACCCATGTAAGATTCAGGTAATCATCGATATGCCTCCACCTTCAAATTTGCTTTAGATTCAGAAACTCCAAGGGAAAGCAAACTTTCTTAGGAGGTTCATTCCAAATTACACCGAACTTGCTAAATGTTATACGCATCTTTTGAAAAAATAAGTGCCCTTCAACTCAGATCAGGTTGTGCAAGCTTCCTTTGATGCTCTGAAGGAATCCCTAATAAAAGCATCATTAATGTATGCTCCTGACTATCAAAAAGACTTTAACCTATATCTATATGCGACAGATACGACCATCGTAATGCTTTTAGTTCAAGAAGACAATGGAATCGAACATCCTATCTATTATTTAAGTTGAAACTTAAATGATACAGAAAGAAAATACTCCTATGTTGAAAAGCTGGATCTTGCAGCTGTTCAAGCAGTACAGAGATTTTGACACTATATCCTCTTTTGCAAAACAACCATTTTGTCAAATTGCAACCTTATGACTTTCATTCTGTCACGTCAGTTACTTGGGGGCAAATATTCGAAATGGATAGCCATTTTGCAAGAGTTTGATCTGGAATTTGTAAAATCCAAATCAAATAAATCTCTATTTTTTGTAGAGTTACTATGCGACTTCCCATTGTCGTCCAACGATTCAACATCCAAAGCATCAATCGTGGATGAATCTTTGTTTCTAATATCATTGAGCGATCCGTGGTATGGAGATATAATCATCTATCTCCAAACCCAAACATATAGGCCTAATACCTCTCACTCAGAACAATGATGTACTCAATACCAAGCAAAAGACTACATGATCGGCGGTGATACACTTTACTGTCACGGTATCGATACAGTTCTATGAAGGTGCCTCACCCATGAGGAGGCTGAAAAAGTCTTGAATGATTGTCATTCACGCACATGTGGGGGGCATCAATCTGGTTATGCTACAGCGCAAAATATTTTATGAGCAGGTTATTTTTGGCCCACAATGTTCAAATATTGCATAACCGCAGTCAAAAGTTTCCATGCTTGTCAGATCTTCCACCGCAAAACTAGAATACCACCCGCACCTCTACATCCAGTAGTTTCTATTGGGCAATTTTCCAAATGGAGCATATATTTCATGACATGTAACCCCACCTCGATCGAGGGGCATGGGTATATCATAGTCGTAGTTGACTATTTTACAAAATGGGTCGAGGCGATGCCTACATTAAATAAGAGTGGTGAAATGGATACTCTTTTCCTTTTCAATCATGTAGTCTCTAGATTCGGTATTCCACAAGCTATAGTCACAGATCATGGATTTCATTTTTACAATCACATGATGGTTGAATTGGCTACCAAATTAGGATTGTCCCATGACAGTTCTACTCATTATTATCCGCAAGCTAATGGACAAGTTGAGGCGATCAACAAAGTCTTGAAGCGCATGCTGCAAAGGATGATTGGAGTCCATAAATAGAGTTGGAACCTAATCCTTTACTCAGCCTTGTGGGCATATAGGACATCAGTGAGAAATGCAACCGGATTTACACCCTTTTAGCTGGTGTATGGCCTACAAGTAGTCTTGCTGGTTTAATGTGAAATTTCATCTCTCAAGCTTGCAGTCGACCTCCTCAGAACTTCAGAAGAAGAGGCTCGTTTCTTGGAACTAATCCAAGTGGATGAAACGCATCATGAAACCACCTTTGAATCTCATAAGAAACAAGTCAAGGTTCATTTTGACAAGAATGTCAAACCTCGTGTCTTCTCAAAAAGTGACCTAGTCTTACTTTACGACCAGGAATCCAATAAATTGGGAGCAGGTAAGTTTGAATCATTGTGTATGGGTCCCTACATTGATAAGTGAGTCTTAGCAAAAGGAGCCTATAATCTAGTAGATTATGATGGGATTCCACTGTGGCAACCCCGAAACAGGTTGTACCTTAAGCATTATTATGCTTGATTAAGTGTAGTAATCTCTTTATATGCTTTTGTTACATTTTTGTTTTCATCAAGAGTGATTGTTTTGGTTAGGTAATCCACTTTTTCATTTGTTGCAGATGTCAAACCTATTGGATCATTTGTTGGATACGCCAACGGAGCTATTCGTAGTACACGGAACCTATCTTCTGCAGCCTGGGCCATCTTTGATCTAAGCAGCGAGTTAGTGAGTTTCATAGGGGTATGTATAGTTTGGTCAGTCAACGAACAACATTGTTGAATATAGTGTGTTGATAGAGCTTCTCTATGATTCCATCACACATGGCATACACCAAATTGTTGTCAGGCTAGACTCACAACTCATCATCCTACAGCTTACCGATATCTATTCTATTCGGAATCCAGCTATCTATCGTATGTTCCTAAGGGCCAGGATTTTGGAAAGGCAGTTTGATTCTATTCAATATCAACACATTTCCAGAAACTTAAACACATTAACTAATTCATTAGCAAATTATGTGTTAAATAGACATTTGCAGCGTTTATGAAAGAAAAGCATCTTAAACATTTGCATCAGGATCATATAACTTAACCAAAATAAAGCTCTGAAAATCAAAAGCATATATAATTGTTTATAGTCTTTTACAAAATGTTCTATGTCCAGGAAAAAATTGGTCATATGACCCAAAAACTCAAAAATGGAAGAAAGCACCCTAGACTAATGGTGCTGGTGATAAAAAGTCACTGCCTGTGCGATCATACATTAAGAGCCTAGTCCATTGACTCAACAAGCCAATGGTATGGCACTGTAATCTCAGAGGTAACTCGTCGGTCCTCACATATTGAATACCAAGGGTGAGACCCTCAATCTGATCCTGCAATATGGCAAGGGTCTCGGCTATGTCCAGATCACGAAGGATAGCCCTCCCTATAGCCTCTCCTGCTGGAACGACAGCCGCTACCCTCGGGCGCACTGCTGGTATCACCAGTCCAATATCTGCACAAGTACATGGGTTTTACTAGTCTTGATAACATTTAAAAAACATAAGAACATTATAAAAACAATAAGTAGAGATATAGTCAGATATTTTTACCTATAACAACCCATTTCTCACCAACTGGCAGCACCAAATCTGGGTCACCTTATAAATCCATCCTGGCATATGGATACTTGGCATAAACCATCTACTGATGGTTGAAACACTCAAAGAAGGCATCAGAGAATGAAATATGTGACTAAACAACATGTCTGGCCATAAGCTCAACCCATCTCTGCATCCGTGTTTCTGTCGGTGTTGGCACTCTGAGTGAAATATACTGTGGCTGCATCAGCGGGATCTTCTCCAAGGCGAAAATGGTCAAAATAGAACCATAACCAAAGTTATTAGATTTTCTATTCTTAGCCTTGGTAAGATGTTCTTTTCTCACCGGAAGTACTACATCACACCAGTTTAATACCTTTGGTTCAAAGCATTCCAAGGCATACTGCATATAGGACCTGTTGGCCAAGTGAAGGGCCGCGCTACCAGCCAATCTAGCAAAGTTGAATAAGATAGTCCTCAAGGACTGGTTAGTGACATCTCGAATACTGATCTTGCCATCCTTGCTTGGCTGAGATCCATCTCTATAGTATTGGCGAATGTAATCCCTCACAAATTCACCCCCACGGGCAGATCGTGATAGTGAGAGAGGGGCATCACACCTCAATAAACTGGTCAAGAAGTAGATATCCTCAATAGTCAAAGGAATGGATTTACCTCTAATCTGGAACACTTGGTTGGTAGGATCCGATGCATCGAGAAGATATTGCAACAAGTTGATTTGTTGCCGCATGCTGTATATGCAGAAGAACTTGAGCAAGCCACAGATCTGCAATGCAGTCACCGTACTTGGATCATGTAAGGCAATCAGGGCGTAGGGTATGCAGAGAGCTCGAACAGACGATCACTGAAGGGACGATTTTTTCGCTCTCCTCTTCTTCATGCTCATGTTCACGCCATGTAATTACCATCTTGCTCCAATGAATCTCTGAAAACAAACAAGAGAAAAATTAGGATCCTAATTTGGGCAAAAACAGGCAAAATTTCCATGAAAAATCAGTGCATAAACTTTCCTCCTTGCGCCCATTTCACCCTAGCTATGTACTGGGTGGGATGCATACTAACTGGCCAATGGCCAGCTCAGTATGCATCGCACCTTTCGATTTGTACTAGGTGCGATGGGGAGAGAACGAACTGTTCAAACCTAAAGGCCAAGAAAAATAGGAAAACATGCTCAGAATCAGAAAAGGAAAGAATGCAATTGAAGAGCTCAGGGTTAGCTCCTACCTGGTCTAGATGGCACTGAAAATAGTCCACAGAATCTCTCAGAATTAGCTGATGAAAATCGAGGGGGAAAACACCTCTAGAGCTCCAATAATCCCAAATTTGAATGAAATGGTAAAATGAGAGGTAAAAACTACTTTTATGTTACTGTTCACGTAATTCAAGGACGATATTGGTTTTCTAACTCATTTTTCAAGCATGTATTTACATTTCTAATTGGTTTGATGGAGCAATTGAACAGATAGTACGACTGTCAAGAGAACATAGTGTTAATGGTGAATCGAACATCTCTGACTATTATCACGAGCAATGTTTCTGCAAAGTTTAAGTTCGTTAAAAAATAAACCTAGCTATGAACATATGTTTCCCCAGAGTTCAAGCTCATTAAAAAATGAACCCACTTTTGGTAAATAACCTTTGTGATTGCATTACTATAAGCTTTTGAGCCTTGGTCATGTTCTTACCATCACCTCCACTTTTTAGCCGATCATACGCCTCCACTTGATTGTTTACCCTTTTGAGGAACAGCTGCAACGAGTCATTCTGTTAGCCATATTCTTTACACTACCATGATTGAAAAGTTCCAAACCTTACCTGGAACCAACTAGTACCCGAAAATATCACTCGTTCCTCAAAGATGAGTCTCTTTTAAGCTCTTTTTAGACTCGTAAAATATAAAAAGATTTTCGAGAAATTGGCCCCTCCAGCTCGTTAAAGTGATTGGAAGTGCCATCCCTCCTCTATATTTTAATCTTTTTGGAATTGAGGGATCATTACACAAAAATATCGAGCACTTGTCTTTTTCAGCTCATTAAAGTGATCAGAAAAGTCATCCCTTTCGTATTATTTTATGCTTTTTCAGACTTAAGGGATTATACTACGAAAAAGGATCACTGGAGTTTCCTTTCCATCTCTTTTCAGGCTCTCTAAAACTGAAAAGGACCGAGTTATATTTGTCATTAAACTTGTTAAAACAATAGCGAAAAAATTTTCCATTACAGACAAGAGCGAGTTTCACTGTCACTAGGCTCGCTAAAACATAGCGACAAGTTTGCCCGAAGGGAAAATTATAGAACAAGCATATGTTATCCTCCTCAAGCTTGACAAAAATAAAGAGGTACTGGTCAGCAATGACTGGGGAAGAAGGGAAGAAAAACTTGAAGAACTTCATTGGTAGCAGGTCGCTCTTGAACATGACATTTTCACTCCATCACCATGATTGAGTCGGGTTGGGTTATTCTGTTCACTGGTCATATCACCATTGGTTCTCTGTACCATCCATTTTTTAGGTTAATGCTACCAATCCATTTCAGTTTTGCCTGATATGTTCAAGAGAATTTTCTCATAGAATTCACCAACCAAGTTAACATCTCATCCGCTGCAATACCTTCATGCTTCATTCTTTCATGACCACCACCCTGAACCTTGTATCATCATATCGTTTTCACCTCCACAAAATCATTTTCTCCGTTTTGTGTCATAGATGTGGGATTCATTAAGGCCCTCCTATGACGGGTCACTTCTTTTCAACATCAGCTCATTATCCAATAATTTGACTTAGGAACAACCCTTTTAGTACTTTGAAGCTTGCATGCCTCAATGGCAAGTTTCTTACTTCCGACGACAGGTTTACATCAATGGCCTTTGACCAAAAGATTTTGCGTGGATTTCAACATCGACTCATGTATTCACACCACGTGAATTGTACTATAGTACCTTGATGGTCATTATCATTCTCGGTGATTCCTCTCGCGCCTGTTAACAGCTTACACCATTGGCTGGTAATCAGGGGATGTGTTTCCATGTTCGACACTATAACATCTTTTGACATGAATCGACTTGTACTCTGGGCAAATATTGAACGATTTTGAAGACCTTGGATATAGGTTCATCCATCTGAGCTACAATATATTCAGGAAAATAAAGACATAAAATGTACATCATAGCTGCACAGATAATCATCCAAGCCAAGGGATGATGGCTCTACTAGAATCATCAGTCTGCCACACAGACGGTTGTCTGTCCTATGTACATGAAAATTAATTTATAAAGATGAGCATGGGAATGGCCACCTCAGCTAGATCATTAAAATATTATGAAGATAATGTATGTATTGTATCTTATTATAGGTCACCTTCCAATTCGAAAAACCTCAGATCCTCATGATAAAGCATTTCACCCAACATCAGAAGATTTACGACCTCATGCTTTAGGGCGCAACTGTTATAGACATATTTGGGCACTGAAACCCCAACCATATATGTCCATAAACCAAGGGCTTCTAAACCCCTAAAAATTGTTGTTTCATATGCTAAAGGAACAAGGTCAGCTGATTACATCATTTCCCTGAAGTTCTCCTTGAAAAACTGCTCAGAAATGGTCAAAACTGGACCATATAGACTGCTCCATGCTGAGGGTGTAATGCATGTCACCTGTCACATGCAAATGGTGTGATTCATACCAAAAATCCCTTCTGTAGGGTGCGATGAGCAAGAGTAGACAAATGGCAGAGGCAATTTGCTAGGTGGAAACCCAGAGAATCTTCTAGAAACTGCTCATTTGACACTTGCCTCTCTGAATTCGCCCAGGGATGAGTAAGAGATCATGAAATCTCCAAGTGGAACCAAGAACTATCAGTGAAATGACACTAATCAAAATCCCAGAAGCTGACTCACCCACCTATAAATATCTATATATGGATCCCTTTTCCTAGAGATCCAGAGGCTGGAATTTTGTATTTTGTAAGGAAGTGTTGTTGGTTTCTCTGTGAAACATTGTATTGTTGGGTTATCTAGCTTTTCATGAGGTGAAGAATGCTTTCATGTTGGGAGGATGACACTGGATCAGATAGCTTAGTTGTAATCCTCTCTTCTACTACTTCTATCAATAAAGCTATTTGAGTTTTCCTCCATATACTTGTATATTTCTGAATCTTGTATTGGTGTATGCATTTGTATGGTTAATATACATCTGACCCTATATTGTTTACGGTTATAGATCTCTATTATTTGATGGTATTATGCTTCTTTGACTCTGTAGGTGTTCTTTGAAGCGGGACAAGTGAGGAAGGTGTGCAAAGCTCTGTCAAAGGAGGGAAGAAATAAGCAAGGAGCCAAGCGAAATACTGAGGTTTGTATTCTCTGTTTCTCTCTCATATAGCTCTCGTAAAGGAAAACACAAGGAAGTTTAGTTTGTTTGTTTCTAAGATAGATACCCATCTTAGTGGGACTAGCAGCTCTGAATGGACACTAGTTTTCTCGATAACAGGCATGGGTATATTATAGCTGCCGTTGACTATTTTACAAATGGGCCGAGGCGATGCCAACATTAAACAACAGTGGCGAAACGACTGCTATTTTCTTTTTTAACCTAGTGGTTGCTTGGTTTGATGTACCACAAGCCATAGTTACAGATCATTGGTCATGTTTTCACAATCACATGATGGCTAAGTTGACTGCTAATTTAGGATTGTCACATGATAGTTCTACCTCTTATTACCTGCAAGTGAATGGACAAGTTGAGGCCATCAACAAAGTCCTGAAGTGGATGTTGTAGAGAATGATAGGGGTTCATAAGAGAAACAGGAACTTAATCGTATACTCTACCTTGTGGGCATATCAAACCTTGGTGATAAATGCAATTGGATTCACACCCTTTCAGTTGGTGTATGGTTTAGAAGCAATCTTACTGATACAATGCAAAATTTCATCTCTCACACTCGCGACTGACATGTTACCCGACACTTCTGAATAAGAAGCACATTTCTTGGAATTAATCCATCTAGATGAAACCCATTGTGATGTCTCATTGGCTAACGAAGCACATAAGAAACGAATCAAGGCACAATATGATAGAAATCTCAAGCATTGTATCTTCTCAGAAGGAGACTTGGTCTTGCTTTATCATCAGGAAGCTGATAAACTTGGAGGAGGGAAATTCGAACCAATGTTGATGGGTCCTTATATTGTCATGCATGCTCTGGCAAAAGGTGCCTAGGAGTTAGTAGATTATGATGGGATTCCATTGTCGCAGCCCCGAAACGGGTTGTACCTCAAAAATGACTATGCTTGATTGAGTGTAGTAGAAATCATTGTATATATGCTTTCATTACATGTGTGTGTGTATCTTTTAGAGTTTTTGTCTGGTTAGTAATCTACTTTGCATTTGTTGCAGATGTCAGAGTCTTCAGAACCTTTTGTTGGTTGCGCTGATGGTGCTAGTCATAGTACGCAGAACTTGTCTTCTGCAGCATGTCCTATTTTTGCTCCAAGTGGCGAGTTAGTGAGTTTTCAAGGGATTTGTATTGGTCAATCGAGGAACAACATCGCTAAGTATATCGTGTTGATTGAATTTCTCTTTGATGCCATTTCACTTGGAATTCGTCAAATCATCATTAGGCTGGACTCACAACTCATTGTACTACAACTAACAAACATTTATACTGTCTAAAATCCAACAATTTTTCATATGTTCCTTAGAGTTCATATTTTGGAAGGGCATTTTGAACACATTCAATATCAACATATTTCTAGAAATCTTAACACATTAATTTATTCTCTAGTGAATTATGTGTTAAATAGACATTTGTGACACATGTAAAAGTAATATTTTCAATTCACATCATCAATTGAATAGAATTACATATAACCATATAAAACTTTGAAAGTAAAATAGATAGGTGTTTTAATTTTTTTTACAAAATTTGTGTCCAAGACATGTTTGGTCATCTGACCCAAAAAACTCAAAATGCATGCAAAACATCCTAACTAGATCTAGTGGTGCTCATGATAACAGGCCACAACCTGTGCTATCATGCACAGAAGCCTCACCCAGCGGCTAGGAAGATCAATAGTGTGGTGTTGCAGCCTCATGCGTAACTCCTTGATCTGAACATCCTGAATACCAAGGGTTAATCCCTCTATGTGATCTTGCAACTCTACTAAGGTCTCAGCCAAATCCAAGTCCTAGAGAACTGCTCTCCTAATGTTTCTCCATGCAGGCCCACCTACACTCTGTTGGTGCCCCACAGGTCAAACAATACCCACATCTGCATGCATAAGAATGCTTTTTGTCTTGGAAACATTAAATACACAAAAACATGTACAAACTTGAAAAATCAAAAAACACTTTTGGTCAAACAATTTACCCATAGCACCCCATTGTGCTCCAACTGGTAGAATCAAATCTAGATCTCCACGGAAATCCATCCCTAAGTATGGATGCTCCTCAATGACAAGGCGTTGTCACTCGAGCCAACTAAAGAATGCAGTGGAAAAAATGATTGTTGACTAACCCGCATGGCAAGCCAACAATTCGACTCACCTCTGCATATGTGGATCTCTAGGACTAGCTACACCTAGTGAAACATGTAGTGGTTGCATCAATGGGATTCTATCTAAGGTAAAAGCGATTAATATTGAACCATAGCAGAAATTTTTTGTCTTACTACCTTTTACCTTGGTCAATTGTTCTTTCAGTGAAGAAAGCATAGCCTTGCACCAGTTGAAAATTTTTGGCTCTAGACACTCCAGTGCATACTACATATATGATTTGTTCTCTAGATGTAGTGTCACGCTACCAGCCAATTTTGTGATTGTTAAGAGGATCGTTTTCAAAGGAAAATCAATTACATCCCTGATGTTTATTTTCCCATCCTTGCTAGGCTGCATAACTAGCTGATGAAATTGTCTAATATAATCTCTCACAGATTCACCTCCATGGGAAAATCCAGAAAGTGAGATGGGGGCACCTTGCCTCAATAGTTCGGTAAGAAAGTAAATATCATTAATGGTAATAGGGACCATCTTGTCCCTAATGTGAAAATTTTGATCTGTCAGATCTCATGCATGAACAAGGAATTGTAGTAGTTCTATTTTTTGTCTCACTCCAGACAACTTGAAGTATTTGATTAATCACAGTTTTTGAGGGCCTCAACTATACCCAGATTGTTTAGGGAAACCATGTCTTGTTCTTCTTTCTCACCATGTAATTGACATTCTGATTTGATGAAATCCCGAAACACAATCATAAGCTCAATTAGGATCCTTTCCATGCAAAAAACAGGACAAAGTATAGAGCAAACAACTAAATCAAACTTTGGAAACTCGCCTAGGGTAGCCCAAGCATAGAGATAGTGCACTGCAGAGCATGCAACCTTCTATCTAGGTTATCTTTAGTGTAGTTTTCAATGTGAAATCCTGTGTTGATCCCAGGGAAAAACAATGAAACCCCAGGGGCCCCAAAAAACTCTAAATCTTCCATGAAATGACAAAAGAATGACCTAAAAGGAAAGAAGAGAGGTTAAGCTCATACCTGGTCCAGACGACTAGAGAAATGGTCCATAGAATCTGTTGCAATCATCTGATAAAGTTCGAGGTAAAAAACTAGCTCAGAGCACAAAACTGAATGGTAAGTTCGAAATGGCAAAAATTTCTTGGTAAAAACTTGTTTTATGTTTATTTCATGTTCATTAATTAAATAAACATTACTATTTGCCTATTTTTATCTATGAAATAGGTATTTTTAATCCATTTGGTGGTGTTTTGAGCAAGTTTTGCAGCTAACTTATAGAATTTGACGTGCTCAATTGTAAATTGTATCTTTGACCACAGAGCACACATTTATCTCTTTTTTTAGCTCTATTAAAAATGAAAAATGAACCCCCTTGGAGTCCTCTTTAAGCTCTTTTCAGACTCTCTAAACATGAAAATATTGTCAAGCGCTTGTCCTTTCCAGCATGTTAATGCATGGAAACGATATCTCTCTTGTATTATTTTACACTTTTTCAGGCTTGAGAGATTAATTTATGAAAAAGAACCGATGGAGTTTTCTTTTTGTCCCGTTTAGAGAGCAAACTCTCTAAACATGAAAGGGATCGGGTTATCTTTGTTGTTAAACTCGTTAAAGCATCAAATAGTGAAAAACTTTTCCATCTAGACAAGACCAAGTTTCACCTTTGCTAGAATCGTTAAAACAACAAATAGTTATGGATTCACCCAAAGGGTGGAATTATGCAAAATACTTATGTTATCCTCCTCAAGATTGATAAAAGTAAAGAGGTGTTGGTCAGCAATGACTAGGGAAAATGGGAAAAAAGGGCAAACCACTTTATGGTAGCAGGTCTCTCTTGAACATGACACTTTCACTCCATCACTGTGACTATTTGGGTTGGGTTATTAGCTTGATGGTTATCACATCGTTGGTCTATCATACCGGTTATCACACCGTTGGTCTATCATACCATGAATCACTTTTTTTTTGTCAATGCTACCAATTCATTTCAGTGTCACCGTGTTATAGACAGTTTTGGGCACTTCAACCCCAATCACAAAATGTCCATAAAATGAGGGCTCTTAATTCCCTAAAAGGGTTGCTTCATTGCCTAAAGGAACAAGGTCAACTGATTACATCATCTCCCAGAAGTTCTCCACTGAAAGCTGCTCATAAATGATCAAAACTGGACCATACTGAAAGCTCCATGCAGAGGGTGCGATGCATATCACCTTCCCAATGTACAGGGTGTGATGCATACTGTTTTTCTCCTCTGTAGGGTGCGATGGTAGGGAATGGACAAATGGCAGGGACCAAAATGTGAGGTGGAAGATCATGGAATCTTCCAGAAGCTTCCCCTTTAACACTTGCCACTCCATTTTCGACCAGGGATGAATAAGAGATCTTCATTATCCTAGTGGAAGCAGGAACTATCAAAGAGAAGACACTAATCAAGATCCCAAAAGATGACTCACCTCTCTGTAATCATCTATATATGGATCCCTCATCACAGAGATCCAGGGGCTAGAATTTTGTAATCTATAGAGAATTTTGGTTGGTATTCTAGTGTACATTCACACTGTTGGGTGATTTTGCTTTGCTTGAGGTGAAAGAAGGGCTTCTTAGCTGAAGGATGATATTGGGTCAGAGCTGTTCATGGTTGTAAACCTCTTGCTACTTTTTATCTAAATAAAGTTATTCTTATTTCCTTCCATATCCTGGTGTACTTGTTTATATATATGCTTGTATATGGTTAATGTACATCTAATCCTGCATTTTTTATGAATTTAGATCCTTGTTTCTTGCATAGTAGTGTGTTGCTATGATTCTACAGGTCCTTTTGAAGTTAAGCAGACAAAGAGCAAGCAGCAAAACTATATCAAGAAGGAGAAGGAATCAAGCGCAAGACTCAGGTTGGCCCTCTTGTTTCTCTTCTCATCTATTTTCATAAAAAGAATCAATAGTAGACTTTGATTGTTTGTTTCTAAGATAGCCACCCATCTTAGTGGGAATAGCAGCATCCATTTGGACACTATTCCCGTATAACAAAATGGCGACTCTTATGGGGATCGACTAGAATACTTGTTAGCCTATCTATCCTTGTTTCTTTTATAAACATACAGACGAAGCCTGAAGTCAAGCCAGCTAGCCTTCGAACTGCATTTGTCATACAAATGCAAAGTAGATCAATGTTGCTTCAGTCAATCTTCGTGTTTTTGTTTATAAATTAAACAATAGATCTACAAGCAATCTAATTGCCCTGAGTAGTGGCTTTAGTAACCTATTAAATCACCACTGTGTTTTTACATACATTGATCTGTACTTATTCAGCTTAAGCACCTGAACTAAATTGCAAACTATGAGTGAAGTCTTGTTCAAAGTCTCACACTGTAACCATCACACCCTGCCTTCAAGGCACCCTGTATGCATCGTGCTTCCCGAATGGAGTAACTACGCTGCATACTGAGTTCACTGTGTAACAGGTGCGATGGTCAGGGAGGACTGATTTTACCCTCCAACTATATATTTTTCTCATTGTTGTCAGTCTTATTCAAGAGTTTTTGTTGTTTGTAATCAGTGTGCTTTTGTGAATACCCCCTTCTCTAGCATTATTCCGCCTCCTTAGTGAAAAGAACTATAAACATTTTTTATGTATTGTGCATCGTTTTAGTTCTCTTTTGCAAAAAAATAACATAGTCGAACTGTCGTCTCTAGATCTGAAAGTGTTGTTTCTATCATTTTCAGTTTTAGAAAGCAATCCCATTGTTTTAGATAGTTGATTATACGGTTATTATTTCATAGAATTGGAATTATAGGTTTTAAAGTGTCGAAAAGCAATTTCCATTTCAAAATCGCAAAGTGTCTCTCTTGTTTTCACTTCGTTTTGAAAAATAATTTTGTTGAGTACAGTCACTTTAAAAGTAATTAAGTTTTTCACAAAGTTTTCTTAGTGTCATTTACACATTAAGGGAGTTGAAAACCAATACATGCATGTGCATTTTCATCTTGAATGCTTGGCTTGATTTAGTACTGTGCATATTAGTGTGTGCTCGGTGCTCTGTGAAGAAAAGATGCTTGAATTTCTTCCCCTTAGTAGCTAGGATTTTCATTGCTAAAATAAGATAAAACATCTATTTATCATCTTAGACTGCATTTAGGAATTTTACATACATCACGTAGTGAACCTGAAAGGCAAACTGCTAAGCAAGATCAACTTAAAATAAATCTTAATGAATCTAACAATGCTTTGTAACTTAACGCAACATCTAGAGGTCTAGGCTAGAGATGTATTCCAGTGTCGTAAAGCCTAGTGACTGTTGCTTTCAGTGCTGGTTGGGTGATTCCTCCACTCTGAGACGATAAGTTCCAGTACAGACTTGTGCTCCCATGTACTATCATGTATATATTGGGAGACCACTATAGGCTGCATCCTTTATCCTTAGGAAGCCGTGTCTACCACCCTATCGATCTTAATGCACCAAAAACAACATTCGGGAAGACTGACGGCCGTACCATAAAAATTATTCTGCAGTTTTACAATTGGTTTGGTAATCCTCTCTGCCTAGATCTCCAGAGAAGTCCATTTTGCTCCTTTTCAGACTCCTTAAAAGAAAAGGTCCTCTGAGCGCTTATCACTTCAAGCTCAATAAAAATTGAAGGCGACTAGAGTCATCTTTTGTTTTTTCTCGACTCTTTAAAATTGAAAAAACAAGTTGTGTCCAAGCGTCTAAAAAAATATTTTAAATCTGAATAACATCACAAATTCCCCCATTGATCTTCAGGTTGAGAAAATGGAATCTACCAACCAAGGATTTACCCATGAAGGAAATCCTAGTTCCTTCCTATCTTGGGAAGATGTTGGTCCACCCCATATGGCCACTTTGTCACTTCCAAGATTGACAATTGGTTTGCCAGTCTGGCTCTTCTCGACCTCTGTCGTTCAGAACCCCACAATTCCTGAACATTCTAACCAGCAACTAGACGACACTAGAGTTGCTTCCCAACCTTCTACTTCATCTGATTCTCCTTCTCCTCCTTCCTCTTCGCTTGACAAAGCCGACAAAGCTAAAAGTCAAGTAACTGAGAAGAAGAAGCAGAAAGAGAAAAAGGAAAAGAAGAAAAAGGAACCAAAATTGAAAGGGAACAACCAAGTATCGTCTAGCAAAAATCCACACACCGCACAGTCAAAACCTAAATCACCTTGCGTCATTTGCAATGGAGACCACTTTCATCGAGATTGTCCCTGTATCCCTCGGATCTTAAGGGATTGATCTCCTCGTTTGCACCACCTAGTAGCATCAACCTCTGGCAATCATGTTGAATGCTCACCGTCAACCAGTGAAAGTGAAGCACATGGATAGAAATGCAATCCTAAACTTCCTTGTAAGTTGTGTGAAGGCAATCACGCCGTCCACCGCTATCCCTTCCTTGAAGAGGCTAAAAGAGTTTTAGATAATCATCTGGTTTCACTGTTACGACTTCCTCCTGGATATCAAAAACTGTTGGTGAGTCCTCCACCGGTTGAAAATCCGGCTGGCCCATCCTTGTGGTCAGCCAAAGCACCTATCATTGAAAATGAACCTTCGGAATCCATACCAAACAAAAGTCAAAGGGTCGATATGGCAGTTGACCTAGTTTTTCCTTCAGGGTGTTCATCTTTGAATGATACCGTCACTAAAGAGAAAGAGAATGACACTGTTCAAATTATTTTCATCAACACCGACTCCGATGAGCTTGGGTGCAGTCCTCCCATTCCTTTACCACAGGAAGGATGTTCATCAGAGTCCTACCCGGCCGTCTATTCGGTCCCACCACCAAGCAACCTAGTGGTTTCCTTCGACTAGAATCTACTAGGCAGAACCCGTTTACTAGCTACTGTACCATTTAGAATTATTGCACAAACTTACAGAATGATCATGGTTGGTACCATCATTGATGAGGGGGCTTTTGTGAGTATCCTTTCCTCAACTGCTTGGAAAGCACTTGCTTTTGCATGAAATGAGAAATCTAACAGGCTTTGACAAAGGAGCCAATCGACCTTTACGAATCCTTCCAAATGTGCCCATTACTTTGAGAAGGAAAACTATTCACATGAATGTTATGGTAGTTCAAGGACCTTTGGATTACAATCTACTCCTTGGACGCGACTATATTTATTGCATGCGAGCCGTCGTCTCCTCACTCTTTAGAGTAACTTGTTTCCCGCACAAAGGCAGAATGGTCAAGCTCGTAGACCAAATGTCATTGCTCGGTTCACACATCGCAAATAGTCAAATACCATCCCTAAATAGTCTTTTCATGCAAGAAATGTCTCATCGGTCTCCAGTCCGTCCACCTGATGAGCGCGAGTGATTCAGGAAGATGTGATTGAAACCCAAGGGGCATGCACCCTGGTCTGCTTCGGCAGGAAAACTCCGAGTATAGGGTAGGTTTTGGTGAAGGATATATGACTAGTCTGATACCTGTCCGTATAGGAAAAGGGATTAGACTGGATAATATGCCTCCGTTAGAAGGTAGGCCTTTCCCGATAGAGAAAATGTTTTGTTTTCAAATTGAAGGGTAACCTAGAAACTCTACTTCGCTATACCTGGGGGCACGCAAACCTTTCCACATGCAAGTGAAGAGTGGCTATTTATTTTTTAAATTTGTAGGACCTCTAACCCTTTAAACCCGTAAGGCTAGTCGTTTCCTAGCTTGCATAAATAAAGGATCCGTGGAAAAGCTTTAGAGATGTAAGCCACTTCAAAATAGCATCTCGAATGAGACATTTTTATCATACGACTGGCGAGCAATGTTGTCGCAGAGTTCAAGCTCATTAAAACATAAACTATCCATGAGCATTTTTAGCCCATAGTTCATGCTCGTTAAAAAATAAACATAAGTCATGAGCAAGTGTTTCTCCCCACGTTTAATCTCATTAAAAAATGAACAGGTAAATAACCATTGTGAATGCCTTATCACTAGCTTTTGAGCCTTGGTCATGTTCTCACCATCACCTTCACTCTGTTTTAGCCGATCATTCACCCCCCATATGATTTTTTACCCTTTCGAGGAACATCTGCGGAGAGTGATTCTGCTAGCCATCCTTGTAACACTGTCGTGATTGGAAAATTCCAAATCTTACCTAGAATCACCTGCTACCCGAAACCATCACTTGTTCCTCGAAAACGAGTCTTCTTTAATCTCTTTTCACCTGACTCGTAAAATATGAAAAGATTGCCAAGCGATTGGCCTCTCCGGCTTGTTAAAAGGCATCAGAAGTGCTATCCCTCCTCTAGATTTTAATCTTTTTGGACCTGAGGGATTATTACACAAAAATATCGAGTGCTTATCTTGTTTGGCTCGTTAAAACTATCGAAAATTCATCCCTTTTGTATTATTTTACTCTTTTTCGAACTTAAGGGATTATACAACGAAAAATAACTGTCGGAGTCTTCTTTCCATTTCTTTCAGACTCTCTAAAATTAAAAGAGACTGAGTTACCTTTTTCGTTAAACTCGTTAAACTAAATAGTGGCAAATTCATCCAAGAGGACAAGAACGAGTTTCACTGTCGCTAGGCTCGCTAAAATATAGTGATAGGTTCGCCCGAAGGGTGGATTATAGAACAAGCATATGTTATCCTCCTCAAGCTTGACAAAAATAAATAGGTACTGGTCAGCAATGACTGGGGAAAATTGGGAAGAAAACAAGAAGAAACTTTATTGGTAGCAAGTCGCTCTTGAACATGACACATTCCTTCCGCATCCATGCCGGGTTGGGTTGTTCCGTTCATTGGTCTTCACCATTGGTCCTTCACACCATCCATCTCTGGGGTTAACGCTACCAATCCATCATCAGTGTCACCGATATGTTCAAGAGAAGTCATTCAAACAATTCACCTGAGTCTCACCCACTGCAATACATTCATGCTTCATTCCTTCATGACCACCACCCTGAACCTCATATTGTCAGTTTGTTTTCACCTACAAAATCATTTGCTTCATTCTGTGTTGTTGATGTGGGATTCATTAAGGCCCTCCTGTGATGGGTCGCTTCTTGTCGAAATCAGCTCATTATCCAAGAAGTTGACTTAGGAACAACCCTTTTAGTACTTTGAAGCTTGCATGCCTCAATGGGAAGTTTCTCACTTTCGGCGCAGGTTTACATCAATGGCCTTCAATCAAGAGATTTTGCATGGTGTTCGACGCCAAGTCCTTTTTCACACCACGTAAATTGTACTGTAGTACCTTGAGGGTCATCATCATTATTGGTGATTCCTCTCGCACCTGTTAACAGCTTACATCATTGGCTGGTAATCAGGCGATAATCAGGCGATGTCTTTCCATGTTCGACTCTAAAACATTTTTCACATGGATCGACTTGTACTCCGAGTGAAGATTGGCTGAGTTTGAAAACCCCGGATCTAGTTTCATCCATCCGAGCTGCGATATATTCAGGAATATAAAAACATCCAGTGTACATTATTGCCGAATAGATGATCATCCAAATCAAAGGATGATGTGTCCATATCGTCAGTCTGTCACACAGACGATCGTCTGTCCTATGTACATGAAAATGAGTTTATAAAGCTGAGCATGGGAATGCCTGCCTCAGATAGATCATGAAAAAAAAATGTTCTCAAATAATGTATTGTATTGTATCTTATTACAGGTCACCCCCAAGCTCGGAAAAACTTCAGATCCTCATAGTAAAGCATTTCACTCGACATCAAAAATGATTAACGACCTCATGCTTTAGGGGGAAACTATTATAGACATTTTTGGGCACATCAACCCCAATCACAAAATGTCCATAATACGAGGGCTCTTAAGTCCCTAAAAGGGTTGCTTCACTGCCTAAAGGAACAAGGTCAACTGATTACATCATCTCCCAGAAGTTCTCCACTGAAAACTGCTCATAAATGGTCAAAACTGGACCATACTGAAAGCTCCATGCAGAGGGTGCAATGCACATCAAATTACCAATGTACAAGGTTTGATGCATACTATTTTTCTCCTCTGTAGGGTGCGATGATCGGGAATGGACAAATGGCAGGGACCAAAATGCGAGGTCGAAGATCATGGAATCTTCCAGAAGCTTCCCCTCTAACACTTTCCACTTCATTTTCGACCAGGGATGAGTAAGAGATCTTCATTATCCAAGTGGAAGCAGGAACTATCAGAGAGAAGACACTAATCAAGATCCCAAAAGATGACTCACCTCTCTGTAATCATCTAAATATGGATCCCTCATCACAGAGATCGAGGGGCTGGAATTTTGTAATCTATAGAGAAGTGTTGTTGGTATTCTAGTGTACATTCATAGTGTTGGGTGATTTTTCTTTTCTTGAGGTGAAAGAAGGGCTTCTTAGCTGGAGGATGATGCTGGGTCAGAGCTGCTCATGGTTGTAATCCTCTTGCTACTTTTTATCTGAATAAAGCTATTATTGTTTCCTTCCATATCCTGGTGTAATTGGTTATATATATGCTTGTATATGGTTAATGTACATCTGATCCTACATTTTTTATGAATTTAGATCCTTTTTTCTTGCATAGTAGTGTGTTGATGTGATTCTACAGGTCCTTTTGAAGTTGAGCAGAGAAAGAGTGAGCAGCAAAACTCTATCAAGAAGGAGAGGGAATCGAGCGCAAGACTCAGGTTGGCCCTCTTGGTTCTCTTCTCATCTATTTTCATAAAAGGAATCAATAGTAGACTTTGATTGTTTGTTTCTAAGACAACCACCCATCTTAGTGGGAATAGCAGCATCCGTGTGGACACTATTCCTGTATAACACACCGACATGTTCAAAAGAAGTCATTCAGTCAAAATTCATCCTTTTCAATACCATAAACCTTCATTTTCATGACCACCATTACTGAACCTTGTTTCGTCAGTCAAATTCCATTTCTAAAATCACTACACTTGTTTTGTGTCATTGATGTGGGATACATGAAGGCCCTCTTGAAATGAGTCGCTTCTTGTTGACATCAGCACATTATCCAAGAAGTTGACTTAGAAACACCCTTCCAGTACCTTGAGGCTTGCATGCATCAATGGCAAGTTTCTCACTTTCGGTGATAGGTTGACATTAATGGCCTTTGACCGAAATACTTTGTATGGTGTTCAACATCAAATCATCCATTTACACCATGTAGAATGTACTGTAGTACCTTGAGGATCATTATCATTATCGGTGATTTCTCTCGTGTTTGTTAATAGCTTACATCAATGGCTGGTAATTAGATGGTGTATTCCCATGTTCAAATTTAGATCACATATTCACATGGTTAGACTCATACTTGAGTGAATAATTGAACGAAATAGAAGACTCCGGGTATAGTTTCATCCATCTGGGTTGCAATTTTAGGAGTACTAAATCATATGTACAATGGATTTACATTGATAGTCATTCCAATCATGGGTCTATATCTGTAGATGACTATTTATGTACATGTAATGAAAGTTTATAAGCTGATCATGGGTATGCCTTCCCTCAAAAATTCATGCACAAATAAAAAATCATGATATATGTATTGTAATTGATGCAAGTCACCTTCCACTTCAATACCTCCTCATCACATCATAAAGCATTTCATTCGACATTGGCATTTTTTCGACTTCATGCTTTAGGGGGAGCCTGTTACAGATCCATTTGGGCACATCAATCCCATCATCCAGATCAGTGTTTTAGGGCTCATCAGACCCTAATTTCAATTGCTACATGCCCTAAACAAGTCACCCCTTTAAATGCCTCCTTCCCAGACAATTTCATGACTTGAAGACATCCAAAAATGGCCTCTAGAGGGACCAGTGCAGGTAGGCCCATGTAAGGGTGTGCTGCAGAGAAATTAATTCCATGCCAAGGTGCTCTGTAGAGCTCTTAGGCTTCCTTTCACCTATTCTAGGTGAGTTTGAGTAAAATTCACATAGGGTTTGGGGAATATTCTTATCTTTTGGAGTCATCTGGAAAGTTCCCTCACTTATCAACTCCTATGAGCTCGAAAATGGATGAGGAATGAGTTAAGATGCATCATATCCTCTCATCCCTTCCTCCATGGAACTAATTCTAAGTATGGAAGGCCATTAAATGCCACCATTTATGAAAAAACCTCCTTCATCTCCCTATAAATTGACCGCTCATCTAAGTAATCAGGGGCTAGATTATGTTGAATTGTAAGGAGATAATGTTGCTATGGGATTTGGCTTTGAAGCAAGTATTGTAATGCTACAAGTTTGTCATGTTTTTTATGTGATGTGGATGAGATCTGAGCTGGAGGAATGACTTTGAATCAAACACAAATGGTTGTAATTCCCTCTTCTATCTAAGAAAGTGTTTGAACCTTTCTCTCATATCTTTGTATTGTTTTATAATGCTTATATGTGTGAAATGTATCTGACTCCATTCACTTATATTCAATATATCTTTTTCTTTGATCGATTCCTTGTTTTCTATGGTTTTATTAGGTACTTCTCAAGTGTATTAAGTACATGAAGGAGTGACATGATCGATACAAAATAGACAAAAGGAAAGTGAAACTACAAGTAGGTATTCTCATCTTCTCATCTTATCTATTTCTTATAGGGAAAGACTAAAATACTTTAAATATTGTTCTAGATATGGCTACTTATCTAGGGAATTAGTATTTATCCATAGATACCAAATTCTCCAAAACAGTGCGAGTCTTCCCATCTGCTCCCAAGTCTACTTTGGGAAAATGTTCACCTCTGACCCCAAATCCAAAATAAGCTGATCCATTTCATATTATCCTATATGCATGGTCAGTCTCATCTCTCATCCTGTCCTTGCTTTATGCTTACCAATATTCCATACCATGTGCGGTTCACCTGGAGTGTTTCTAGCACATCTATTTATAAGCTCCTATAACCCCTTCATAGCCTTGCTGTCGCACAACAGCTTCATGCAGGTCTCTAGAAAGGTCGTAAGCATAGAAGGGCCCATTTCCTAATTAGGCTTATCCCTACTCCCTAAGGTAGAGGCCTCATCAAAGCACTTCTTTGCTTCCATGAACGTTTTTTGTGTGCACTCCAAATCAAACTTAACCTCCTTTTCTCGAGCTTTGTGAACCCATGCATTGACTTCAGGTTGTTTCCCCTTATCATCACCCATTGCAACTCCACTTTTGATAAGGCTCATCCCTCATCATCTATAGGTTCTGAGTCGAATGAGGTGGTAGCAACCCTTTGTCATGTATCCTAGCTATCAGCATAGGACTGTCCTCTATGTCATGATCAAACTTAGTACAATATTTGCAGGATGGACACGTCGGGTTAATGCATTCATAGGCATAATGTCCTAGTCCTCCACAATTGTAGCAGATTAGTTCTCCCCGACCTTTGCCAGGTCCTCCTCCACCTCGGCCTCATTTGCACTCTTGAAATCCTTTTTGTGCCATCCCAGTGCTCTGGTCAGGGGGGTACATTTCTACCTAAACTCTATAGGTGGGTGTTATGTCCATCATCAACTTTTAACTTTGGTAGTTGTGCTCATCATGCCCTACCAACCTACAGAAGTTGCAAAAAAGTTGTTGCGGTGTTTGTACAAACTTCTGTAGAAAATGGCAATTATCAGTTGTATGTTTCCCTGCTACTTGACATATAGCACACCATAACATAGGCCCCGCACTTTTTCAAGCTTGGGATTTTGGCCTTAATGGCATCGGTCTTCCTCCTACAATATAGTTTGCAAAGACCGGACAATGGTCTTTATCATGCCCCTGAACTTTACATTTCGGGCACCATATCTCTTCGCGTACCTCTGGTTGAACTGTTCTATCCTGCTTCAAAATTTGCATTTCAAGGTAAAGAATTTGCGACTATGCATGTATCTATTGAACCCCTAGATTTTGATCTTGCATCGACATTTCATGCAGTATTATGGCAATCTCCAAGGCCTTTGCCTGAGCCGTAATCTTCTGTTGCGATAGTGCAACCCTTAGGTGAGGTAGGAGCGAAGCCACGAACCATTCGCGGTGTTGTCCATCTGTTAAGTTCATATTAACTTCGCAGATTTTACACTTCAATCTTTGATCCAATTCCCATGGTGTCTCACCTAGTTTCATCATGATTTCCTTGAACACCACAAACGACTGTGTGCCAGATTTAGGCCTACTGAACTCTTTATTTAGCGCGGTCTAGATTTCTACAAACCCAGCATTTGGGTTATCATTAGAGTACTTGATGTACAAAGTTAGCATGTGATCCTGCAAAGCACTAACCAATGTTTCCTTCTTCATGTGATCATATGTAACACCCTAAGCTTCCCATACAACTTTCATGACGAACCAAAATTGGTATGGGTCCTCATTTCCCAAGTCCTTAAATAAAGTCAACTTCACTGAATTTGCCATGTTGAATTGCGGTAGAGGTGGTGGTTGTGTGGGCGAAGGCGCAGGTGATGGCGGTGAAGTTGGAGGTGGTGTAGATGGAGGTGGCAGTCGCAGGAATCCCTGTTTATTAACTAAACTGCACTTCATGGAGAAGCCTGTGCTACTCCCTCTTTGTCACCCAATGTGGGTGAAATCAGTGGGCTATATTCAAGACCCTTTCTTCTTTCGTTCCTATAAGTCTTTCCACTTCGCATAGCTCCAAACATCAATGTAGCTGCATAACCAATTTTTCACACAATAACATCTTAAACTAGGTATTTAAAGACTTCAAGTACTTACCTTGCAGACCTTTAAAAAAGCGTCGCTCTGCCTCACTATAACTAACTGAGGTATCGATCACAAATTCAGTCACAAATCCTCCTATGATGTGATCAAGCCAATGATCGATAGCAAAAGTGATCTTATCCTCATAGGCTTCTATTCTTTGTACTAACTTTTGAGGTCTAGAAAATAGGACTGTCAAGTCTCAACATTCCTTGATTATCTGCTAGCTTCGCAATCCCCTCGTATAACTCAATTGGAAAGGAATAGAAAAAGATCTCCTAGACCCCTGTATATAGGTACCTATCCAGCCATTGTTCCTTTATCAGCCTGTTGGGTTGTGTTATATTCTTTCCACATAGTTAATAGGGGGTTTGAGGGGTACCCGTAACCCCACTTCATCGCTGCCCCAGAAAATTTTGGTTTTGGACCCTATGTTAGGTTGGGTGGACCCACCTATGGTTTTGTGCATGATTTTCACACATGTTTTTTGGACGTGATGGTTTTCGGTCCATGGTTTTGG
>APFE030932585.1:105393-121141 GCA_000404065.3 Pinus taeda | reverse complement strand
AACATTGAAAGGAATATAATGAAAAATCAAGCTAGTAGTCCCGGTTTTGGGATCTAGTGGGAAATCTCTGTGTATACATGTTTTATGTGTTATGCTCTCTAATTTTTATTTTTTCCTGTGATTTAGATTCGTATGCAAGTAATTTTTGTACGGGGTTAAAACCTACACACTCGTGGATTTCTATTCTCATGGGCCACGAATTTGTGGATCTTCCTATCCAACCAGTGTTCGACCTCTTTCTTAGTTGGATTCTTATGATACGAAATCACACATCTCTTATGTATATTCCAGTCTTGACAATGGAAACATTTGTTGGCATTGTGGGGCCTGACCTAAGTTCAACATTAGTTAGCCAAACAAATCCCTACACTACTAGCCATTTCAGCATCAGCCCATGGAGCGCAGACCGAAGTCTCACTCGAAGTAGTATGGGGTATGTTTGAACTAAGTTTATACACCCTGAGATGATCATGATGTTATTTTATACCCTCTATTCCTACTTTCATGCAGCTTACTAAGCTTTAGGGCTCTATCAATCTACCCTTTATTCCGCCCTTCAGTACCTTCGTGAAGGCGTACAATTGACCTTTGTGCAACCTTAACCGCAATCCAGGTACATTTACACTACTATGATAGCGTATTTTATAGGTTTCCAAGCTATCTTAAGTTTTTTACTTATCTTACTAATCAATTAGAATTAGCATTGCGTAAACTAATATTCTTATTTGCGTTCAATTAACCCATACATACATTAACGCATCACATGAACATTGTAAATTAAACTCAAAACACAATATAACCAGATGCATTAACAAGAAATAAATACACATAACTTGTAGAATACTTCTGTTTATTGATATCTTTAGATTAATACAGACTCTATCAACCCTGCACACACAACTGCAGGGGTTCGTGCACTCAGTTACGGACTTCCACCCTAGGCCCCTTCACACTCAGCTGCAGAGCCTCTACCTACACTAAGACCTAAAACACTTAGAATTCTCTACCAAGGCTCCAAAACTTGTCTATCAAGTACTTAGAGCTTACTTACTTATTTCCTTTTTATATAATCCCATGGTCCATGAACCATGTGTGGATCTTTACAACCGAATTTACATTTTACAAAATAAGGGCAGACAACCCTTTATGACTCTTGACACCTTCACACTCTATGACCAGAAAATGTGGAGACTTTACAACGTTATTACAAAATGTTTCCCAAAACATGGGCTTTTAGCCCCAAAACTATCCTTGAGGGAACCCATTCCCAAAAAGGGATTACACTTAGTTCTCGGTTTTCTCCCAGAAATTTCCCAGATCTCTCTTTCTTCCAAGCCTTATTATACTTCTTGATTCCCTTTCTAACCACTTGGGACTATACAACACCCTTCTATCTATGCTTAATCTTAGACCTGATCCCCACAACCTTGTTTTCAAGCCTATTCCTCACTAACGCACCCTACTAGTGAAAAAAGTGCTTTATAAATCATTGTGTCCTTGCAAATAGAGTGTTAGTGTAGCCACTAACTCTCTTTGTCCTCTGTTACATTGTGTTATACAACCACTTCTTGATAGGAAGCCAGTTCTTTGACCTCATGGCTTGGGAAAGTTGCTTGTAGAATGATCAGGGATCTACAGCTTTGCATGTTTGATTGATATCTGTCTCCTGAATTTTTTTCTCTTTTTAGGAAAATAACTTTATTGCTTAAGTTTTTCATTAAAAAGAAAAAAACAATTTTTTTTTATAGTTTTTCTGCTTAGTTGGTTAAATCTGCATTTATTTTGTTTTAAAAGTTGTTAGAGAGCATTGTATTTTTGTCTGTTGTGTTAACGTTTTACTATACTATATGAATAGTATATATTGATGTATAAATGACTCGTTCCTTATAGGAGAAACTCATTCATCGAAGTGAAATTTAAAGCATTTTTTCTACATGGTTTGAGTTAGAGACCCACATAACTTCATACATAAACACTCCCACCAAAGACTCTAACAAAGCACATTTAAAATTTACATCATAATAAAATCAATCAACAACTCTTTTTTGAGTAAACACATATTAGCTTAGGTTAGGATCTTGGGTTAGGAAGTTATGAGTTAACTGCCCAGGATCATACACTAAAACTAGTTTGAGTAATGAGCAAAATCCTTCTACACTCATACTATCTGAGACCACTCTAGTCAAAGCGGAGATAAATACAAGACAACATCAGCTTCTAAACAAAGTTAGATCTCCTTCACTTACATCTCCTTTGGGTATTCTGTCTATCGGGGATCCCTTCGAGGATATTGGAGCTTGACTCAGGTATCTTGCCCACACAATGTATTGTCTGCGACTATGTCCCCTCTGATAGTGTCTGTGATTTGAGTTAACCATAGTGCCCATACTTTTCAAGGATGAACACAAGTTGACTAGAGTGGGCTTCCCTGGTACCTAAACAGATAAACCTACTCTGTCTTCGGTTTTTGGGAGGGTGCTCATCTTCACGAGAGTACTTGGCCCCTTAATTTGAGGTTCAGGTGAAGCTCAAGAGTAATCATAACTTTACATTTTGCCAACTCTCTCTTTTATCCATTATGATATTGGGTTTCATCTCCAGCAAATGGTGATTATCAGATAGGGTCATATCCTCTGCTTGTTGATTGATTTCTTTAGAGTATTTTTTATTTTTTAGGTGCCAGATTGTTATCACTAAGACTTTCATAAATATCACTATAAAATCTATTAATAAAATTTATCGGTCACCATGGCTACATATGGCCCTTGTCGTCAATCTATATGGCTACAAGGCCTTCCCCCACTAATTGTGGAGGATCCGTCGAGCCCCAGTGAGCTAGACTACCCATCTTCGGGTAATCAGTGTCCAATATCTCACACCAAATCAGTGTGGACATCCCACAAATCAAGTTTACCAGAAGATTTCTTTACTGAAGGTTTCATACCTCCTTATAATGCTTTGATCATGAATCTGTTGGGACCTCTATTTATTCCAGTTGCACCTGTACCTCCTATGCCTTTCGATGAACCTATACCTACCATCCCACCAACAACTAATGGGTCATGGGCTTTTGAGGATACTTTTGGTCCACCACCACTTCCCTAGTCAGTAGTCAGTACCACACCTCTAATGGCAAACCCTGCTATCCCAATGGTGCCAAGTCCGAGCACTATAGTGACACCCAACACGAGTGGAACCTAGTACATACTAGTTTCTGCCCCTTTTGTGTCAGCACTCGAACCTTTGGCAAGCACTCCATATAGTGCTCCTTATAGCGTTGTTAGCACGGGTCCCTTCATCAGCCCTTTTGGTTGGAATCCATTGTTTAGTTCCCACCGCCAGGTTTAAATGCATGGGGAAACTATTCCCAATATGCATATATCATCCGAGAACATTATTGTTCCCCCTCTATTTATAGGACAACAAGGATAGTCATCAATTGACATGAATCCTCCATATGTCAGTCAAGGGCCTATGGCCAATTATGTGGCTAGCGGGATCCCTCAATAAGGTTTTGCTCAATCCATATGGGCACGCCACTCTCAACCTCAAATGATTCAAGGGGTCACTACATATCCTGGGGGTAATTATATCCCCCAACCTAACAACCCCTATGGACAACCACAATATATGATTTTTCCCCAAGAAAATTATTATTCCATGCATCCTATCTATAATGTTGGGAAAAATATGATGGGAGGACAACAAGGACCTTCAAGTCATTTTTCATCACCATGGTCCAAATCAGGGCATGAAATACCTTGCCTTTCTTGGCAGCACTTGACATCCCTGATTTGTACAAACTCACCAATTACCCCATCTATCACAACTTACTTTGGCCTCCAATCCCACACAAAATTCCCACAGACATCCCGAAGTTCCAAGGGAATCAAGGGGAGGATCTAGGTACGCACATCACCACCTATCATTTATGGTGCATTTCTAACTCTATAGTGGATGATAGTATCCAGATTTGGCTCTTTCCCCGCAACCTTACTGGCAATGCAACCAAGTGTTACATTCGACATCAGTCAATACCTTTGGCTCTTTAGTGATGGAATTTTTAAAGCACTTTAAGCTACCCATCCGCTATGAAACTGGGATGAAACTCCTTACTTCTTTACACCAGGACACCACCACCCACATCTCCAATCTCATCCGTGAATGGAGACATAGGCAGAGGCTAGTAAAAGCTCCCCTCCCAGATTATCTATTAGCATATTGGCTCTGTAAATCTCTTCTCCCTCAAATCGCCAAGGATGTTGCCTTAGGTGGTGAAATCATGGAAGACAAATCTATTCATTTTTCCTAGCACTTAGATTTGATTTATCCATAGTCTGGAGCATTATGTGGTATCATTCTTAGTTCCCCTAGAAACTCCAATGCTCCCTCCACTCAGCAACTCGGTGAGCACATTGATGGTATTATCAGCCCTACCTCCAGGGTTGCTGTAAAACAACTTAGCGGTCACATTTCCTAGTTGTCAATTAACCCCACTATCCAATCAACTACTCTTCCTACTGTCACGATAAACCCTGTGGAGTCTACACAAAAAGTCGGCGGTAAGAATAAGAAACACAAGAAAAAGATTGCTCCTTCTGAAGAACAGTCAGCTAAGAAGTCCAACCCAAAGCAAAAATCTGTTGCACCTCCTCATAGTGGAAAGGACAAAGCTGTCAAGTTCCCTTGCAAGATCTATGTGGAAGACCATATGACACATCGTTGTTCATGTCTCCATGAATGTGCAGATATCCTTGCTCAAAAGGACATTGGCCAAACCCCCGCAGTCCTAAACAACCCTTTCCCTTCTTAGCAGCAGCAGCATCTTATTGCAAACCAACCTCAACCCCCGAAAGGGGGTAAAGATTGTTCACATCATCCTTTAGATGGTGAAGGACCATCTACCATTTATACCTTTGAAATTGTCAATCTTCAAACCAGAGCCAAAACTTATGGAGCTCTAGTTGCTAACGCTGAAGAAGCTTCTTTGAGTAAAAAACCACTGCTGCCAATCAATCTTCAAAATCGAATGACCAGCTGCTGATCTTGTGATTCACCCTTCAAAAGGGGCACTTCACTGCACAACACATAATACATCTGCATGTGTTGCCCATAACTATAGTATTGTAGAAGATTTTGTGCAAGCACCATCAGTTATGTCAGCGCTCGAAGTATTGCAAACTTATCCAACACAAAGGAAAGCTCTTCTTTCAAAAATTGGTGGGGTCAACCCTTAGGATTCCATGCTTGTAATTTTTGACATGGAAAAATGTAAACCTCCCCTTTCACACCATCTTGCATTTCAGGTGCAAATAGTTTCAAAAGGATGAGGGGTACATTGAACTTTCAATGTCGAAGGTGATTCAACCTATGTCATGTCAGCTTCATGTTGGCTCGCCTTGGGTTCTCCAACCCTCTCACCACCATCAAATTCCCTTAAAGCTTTCAACAGCCACACTTTCATCCCAAAAGGTTACCTTGCTAGCTACCCCATCACTTTGGGTGGGAAAACAGTAACAGTGGACATTGAAGTCATGGATAGAAAACTTGACTATAATCTGCTTTTGGGTTGCAGTTGGACTTACACCATGACTTTGATCGTGTCTATTGTTTTTCATATCATCCTATTTCCATTGGATGGAAGGATAGTCACAGTGGAGTAGCTCTCCTTTTGCAACCTAGATTACTCCTCATTAGCTAGTGGCTTTGTACCTTTAACGAGTGGTATACTTGAATCTTACGTCAGTATCGGTACTGGTTTATTGAAGGGTTCTTCCTTAATGGGTTTTTTTCCTCTCCCACTACCCACGGTTCCACATGTAGTCTCTATGGTATCATCTCTTCCTCATGAACCGACTGATACTTGGATCCTCTCGGCCCCTTCAAACATTGACTCTTTTGGAGAACAAATGCCACTATCACCCTAATTCTCTAGTCACTTTAGTCACAACCAATGGTACTTCCTCCTCTCTATTATAGATCCATTTGGGCATATCACTCCCATCATCTAGATCAGTGTTTTAGGGCTCATCAAACCCTAGTTTTAGTTGCTGCATTCCCTAAACAAGTCAACCTTTTGAGTGCCTCCTTCCCAGACAGTTTCATGACTTGAAGACATCCTAAAATGATCTCTAAAGGGACCAGCACAGGTAGGCCCATGTAAGGGTGTGCTCAGATTATTTGAGTCCATATCTAGGTGCTCTATAGAGCACTTAGGCCCTCTTTGACCTGTGTTGGGCGAGTTTGAGTGAAAGTGACATAGGGTTTGGGGAATATTCTTATCTCTTGGATTCTTCTAGAAGTTTCCCTCACTTATCAAATCCTATGAGCTCGAAAATGGATGAGGAATGAATTAATATGCATCCTATCCTCTCATCCCTTCCTCCATGGAACTAATTCTAAGTATGGAAGGCCATGCAATACCCCCATTTATTACATAGTAATTTGTCACTGACCTCATATCAGTCCCTCCACTATGTCATACATCAGATAAACATGTCCATATCTTCCCACCCATGAAAGAAGATTAAGAAAGTGCTCTCTAATGCTGAAGATTGACCCTGTTTGCCTAAGTTTCTGCATCATCACTAGTAAACCCTTAAAATCCATGACAGTTCCCTGTCATGAACTATATTGTTATGATGTCGTCACAGGTGTACACCTATTTCCTGTGATAGTTGAACTTTAGGACTTGGCGTGAGGCTCCTAGCTATTTATTATGACAATTGGTCTGAATGCATTGCTTCCTTATGATGTCATCACTGAGCCTTAGTTCATGACCTACGACTATCCAGATTTGGTGAATTTGTTCAAACAGTCGACCTTCTAGATGTTTCTAGAGCTGGTTGTTGGGTCAGTTTGGGTTGCCTTTCCTCCTCTAGGATGGTGGTTTCGCCTCTTTTGCAACCTCCCTTGATGATAAGCTCCCTCTCCCTCATTTCATTGAGACTCCTTCTCCTATAAAATCACTCACCGTTGCTATGGTCTGCTAGTTCTTTGGTTTGGAGTTCCTAGTTATCGGTTGCTAGTTGGATTGAAGCAGATTAGATAGCTTTGGTGTGAGTGTGACAAGTGTGGAATTGTTGATAGTTTGGTAAGAGGTTGTGGAGTGCCTTAGCCTTGCATTAGAGCTTGTGAGTGAGAGAGAGATATCATCTATTTGGGAGACCCATTCTTGAGAGTGAATGCTTGAAGAAACATACTGGTTGGACCCTCCAAGAAGGCTTGCAATGTCAAGACTTGGTTGTAAGCTTTGTTCTTGATTCATTCTAATACAATCAATGATGATTTTCTATTCCTTATGCACAATTTACTTGATAGCTTATGATTTCTTGACTTCATAAGTAAATATATCATTGTTGTTCTCGGTTACGTGTTCTATTGTTCTCTGATGATGTTTAAGGTTGATTTCTCTTTAAGGAGAAGGAAACGGAAGCTAGAGCGGTGCAACAAAAGCTTCATTGAACACCGGTTTTGAGGTAGGCCTCCAATAATGACTGTTTAAGGAAATCGATTGTTGTTTTGTTTTTGCTGTGACTAGACCCACTCTAGGGCTAGAGGGGTTGCCTCTATCTGCAGAGGGAACACTTTCCTACCTAACACCATCCAACTTCCAATACAAAAGCAAAACCCCAATGAACATTAAGAACCAGCCTAAAATCTCAAAAAAACAAAGTTAAATCATATAGAGAGAGCCCTGTCTGAGTCATAGGTTAACTAGAGACTATACTTAAAATATTGGTTTGTGGTTACCTCAGTATTTTCCTTCTTCTGATAATTTCTAGGGAAAAATTATGAGTGATGACATAGTGGCTACCATATTGGGGACAAACCCTCAATCCTAATAAATCTTTAAGAAATTTCTAGTTCTGTATTTTCAGCCTCTTAAAGTAATTTACTAGAAGTTATTTCTCACAAAAAGAAAACAATTAGAAAAATTTCTGAAATTCAGGCTTCGAGGAGAAATCATTATACTAGGGCTAACCCAGATCCAAACCCTCTCCTCATATTTGATAATCCCAATCTAATTTCAGGAAAATCCAAAACAGAAGAAAGTTCAGATAGTTACACACCCTTAGTTAAAGTTAATTCATGCTCTGATGAATGGTTGTTTTTAGATGATCTTCCCTTTGATGAAGAATTTGATTTGTCACTATTTAAATCAAAGTCCGAAAGTGAAGTTTGTGACACTATCCTAGACCCTGAGTTTATTGCAGACCTTGAAATCCAAGAATCTAACAAATCAATTGATGAGTACATTCTAAATTCACCACAATCATCCATTAATACTGCCATATCCCTAAGCTTTCTGAACTATTATCCACTACTCTTAGTTCACCACTATTCTCTTCAACATCTGAAGCACATTCCCCACCTCCATTCATACACTCACTATTGATATAGATTGTCATTGATGTCAATATGGAAATATTCTAGGAACAAGAAGCCATGAGGTGAAACCAAAGGAAAGCCAAGACAGTCAAGTCATTAGAGAGACTATTGGAGGTGGAAGAATTCATCAAAATAGGAGTTAATGTATCAGAGGAGTATTGCAGAATATCAAATTAGTACATATTGGAGGAGCATAAATAGAGTTATCGAAGTGGAAGATTGAGGAGGAGTAACATTGCAGGAGCCATGTCGATAGTATCAAGAGTAATATAATCCAAAGAAGATCTAGCAGAAGAGTACAAAGAGCAGAGGACATAGAGGAATAGTGGAATAAATATGTATGTGGAAGAATACAAAGAGTGGAGGATATAGAGGAAGAGTGGAATACATATATATTATGTTCATGGGATAATACACGAACCCGAATGCACCATCTACATTGCCCTATTGTTATATTGCATCTGCCTATTGGAACTCTCATATCGAAAGTTACAAAGGGCTGTCACCCCCGAAAGCGTCGATTGCGATAAAGTATGCGGACCCACTGCAACATTTCAATATGAATTAATACTATATCGCATCTTCCATATCAGAAGTGCTTAAGGCCTTGCCACATTGAAAATGCTTATTGCAATATATGTCGTGGACCCGATGGTCCTATTATAACACACCCTAATGTTATATCACATCTGCCATGTTGGAAGTTATCTATTGCAAGTTATAAAGCGATGGGGATATAAACTATGATTGTGATTACACAGTGGGCCCAATGAGGTTATAGACATGAGCGTAATGCATTTGAAGTCTGGCCTTAAACATTCGGTTGGGTTTTTCCATGTATTCCTGTGTATTCAAATAAATGTATTGCCTAGGGTTCTTAAGGCCAAATGCATAAATAAATGCTTTTGATAGTTCAGTGGGCCTGACCGATTGTGATTGCAATTGTGACGCGGCATGTGGGGCCTCCATGATTGGTACAGTCTCTCTGTAAAAAATAACATCCAGTGTATGAATATTATTATTGAAGAAAAAGGGCCTCTTTGTTATAGTTTTAATATGCAACATTTTTTCTTTGTATTTCGGCCCTCTCTTCTAAATTAACATGTCCTTGGAGTATTAGTGAACTCGAAGAGACAAAGGAATCTAAAATCCTGGAAGCCGAAGGAAAAGTGAGCGTAGAGGAAGCTAAAGCGACTGAAGGATCAGGAAAGCTGAAGGACAAGCGAGTGCAGAGGAAGCTAAAGCAACCGAAGGAGGGAAGCCAAAGGATCAAGCGAGCATTGAGGAAGCTGAAGAGCCAGAAGAAAGAGGAAACCAATGGTCAGAGGCATTAGGAATATATAAAAAAAAAAAAAAAAAAAAAAAAAAAAAAAAAAAAAAAAAAAGAAAAAGGAAAGGGTGCGTGTGAATAGTCAGAGTTAGAGGAAGCCGAAATTTAGGCAGAGGCAGAAGAAGTAGGAGAACTGAAGTTCAGACATAGGCGGAAGAAGTAGGAGAACATAAGTGAATCATAAACTTAGTAGGTTTAGGAGTAGAGAACTACAACAAAAATATATTATGATAGTTTACAATAAAGGGTTGGAGCCTCAGCACTAAAAGGATTGGAGTCCTTGGGAGTTGGTGCTCCTAATTCCAAGATTATTGCCTTGGCAAAACATAGTTGGTGCTCTAGAGGTTGGAGCCTCACAAAAGTCCAAGTTGGAGCTTGGAAACTGATTGCAACCATTTATATATTATATCTATTTTATTGAACAAATTATACTAATAAAAGCATTTATTCCAACTATCTATTTCTGTGTTCCATATATAAATGATTTTGCTAGTAAAAATAACAATTGAAAATAAATACTTATTCACCTCCCCTCTCAGTATTTCCATTAATTGGTATCAGAGCAAGATTCTTCATATTAGCCTAACAGCTTGAAGAAGGGTTCGTAGTCATGATGAGAAATCACGAAGCATCAAGAAGACCTCCTCTGTTTGACGACACCAATTTTGGTTTCTGGAAAAAGAGAATGACCTACTACTTAATGTCCCTTGGACCTGAAGTCTGGCATTCGGTTCTAAATTAGTACCCAATTCCTTCCACTCTTCCAATAGATCAACACGAGAGGAAAGCCTACATTGCAAATGCAAAAGCCTTAAACTCCATCCCTAGTGGAATCACTAATTCAGAATTTACAAAAGTCATGAATTGTAACTCTGCCAAAGAAATGTGGGATGAGCTAATTGGCTTATACGATGGGGACTCAAAAGTAAAGAAGGAAAAGATTCAAACTCATAGAAGGCAATTTGAAAGTTTGAAAATGGATGATGAAGAAGATATTGCATCATACTTTCTCTGAGTAGCTGAAGTGGTCAACTCTCTTAAAGGATTGGAAGAAAACATTGAAGAAAGTACCATTGTTAAAAAGGTCTTAAGATCTCTCCCAGATAGATTTGACTCCAAACTAAGCGCCATAGAAGAAATAAAGGATCTAGATACTCTTAATATGGATGAACTCCATGGAATCCTCACTACCTATGAGATGAGAAAAGGTGGCCGAAGCTCCAAAGATGTAGCATTCAAGGCTCCAAATTAAAAAAAGGGGAAAGAAAGGAATGATAGTAGTGATGACTCCGATGTGGAATCTGAATTGGAACAATTTGTATGAAAGCTGAAGAAAGGATCTAAGATAAAAGGTAAGTACCCTCTTATCTATTGCAAATGTGGAAAAATAGGTCATTATGCTGCATAATGTCCTCATAAGCATGATAGTGATGATGAAGAAAATTATAAAAGAATGGTATACAAAAATAACGGGATCAATAAGAATAACCTCTTCTCTAAGCAAGATGACTCTGATGAAGATGAATTTGTATTCATCAGAAAGAAATCAGATGAAGAAAGTGACCATGCTGAAAGCCAAGAAACATTATTCATGGCATTTATAAATGATGATGACTCAGGGCTAGAAGGAAATATAGATGAATTGTTAATAAGTTCCATTGAAGAAAATGAGAAATTACATAATAAAATCATTTCTCTCAAGGTAGAAAATGAGGAAATAAAAATAAGGGAAGATCTCTTGGAAACAAAGCTAAAATAAAAGAAGAAACTTGCGAAGAACATGAAGCCGAAATAGTATTTTTGAGGAAGGAATTGGAGCAAGTTAAAAAGGGTTGGAAAAGCTCTCAAATACTTGAGACTATCCTAAATAATCAAAAACCTCAACATGACAAATCTGGAATAGGTTTTAAAGGAGAATCATCAAGCACTAAGAATAGTGCGAAAAGTTATGCCGATGCACTTTCCAGCAACCCAAAAGAAGAAATATTATTTCATCAAAGGCTCATCTCAGATCCAAGGACGAAGAGAGAATAACTCCAAAGAAGAATGTGGATTTGAATCATGGATATTACAACAGATACATAATAGTATTCCATCAAAGGCCCATCTCAAATCCAAAGAATGAAGCAGGAGTAATTCCAAAGAAGAATGTTGATTCAAATCATGGCTATTACAACAGGTACAAAACTATCTTTTTTGGACATTGTTTCTATTGTAAAAATTTTGGTCATCAAGCTAGACATTGCATGGCTTGCAAGAATGAAACACCAAAACTAAAGGATCAAATAAACAAACCATATGGCCCCAAAAGGTAGGGACAAATCAAGACCTACAATTCGTTTGATCCCTTGACCAAATTTGATCTATTTGCTCATTATGTAATAATAATGGACACTATGAACATAATTGCCCACTCAAAATAGTAAAAGCAAGAAGTGAGAACCCCAACATGGATAAATGTGGCCTGGCTCTATATGCTCAAAATAATGAAAATCATTGGTTTCTGGATAGTGGGTGTTCCAGACACATGACAGGGGACAAAAGGAAGTTTATCTCATTAAACAAAAAGGAAGGAAATGTACCCTTTGGAAGTGGATTTGACAGAATTGTTGGAAAAAGAACAATTACTCTTATTAATGGAAAAGGAAAAGCTCAAAATGCTCTGCTAGTAAATGGGCTCAAACACAACCTCCTGAGTGTTAGCCAAATATGTGATCAAGGACATAATGTTGTCTTTAGCACCAAAGACTATGAAATAAGGAACTCTTCCTCAGGGGAACTTGTGGAAAAATGGGTTAGAACACTAGAAAAAATCTACATTCTAAACAAGATTCAAGAAAATAAATGCTACTTAAGACAAACATATGAGAGTTGGTTGTGGCACAAGTGACTTGGACATACAAGCTTCAAGAACTTGATCAATATTAGCAAGATTAAAGCAGTACGAGACATCCCAAAGTTATTCAAACAAAATCAAGGAATATGTGGTCCATGTCAACATGGAAAGCAAACTAGAACCAGCCACAAGACCAAGGAGTTTTCTACATCAAAGCCTTTGGAGATCATCCATGCTGATTTATGTGGACCAACTAGAAATCCGACACTCCAAGGAGAAAGGTATTTTGCTTTATATGTTGATGACTATACTAGAATTATGTGGATATATTTTATAAACTATAAATCTGAAGAATTTGAGTGTTTTAAGAATCTTAAATCTCTTGTAGAAAATGAAAAGGACTCAAAAATTAAGTGCCTCAGAACAGATAGAGGGGGAGAATTCACATCAAAAGAATTTAATGAATTCTTTAAAATACATGGAATTAAAAGAGAAATTTCTACTGCTAGAACACCCAAGCAAAATGGGGTAGTTGAAAGAAGAAACAGAACAATTCAAGAAATGGAAAGAACAATGTTATTAGCAGTTGATTTGCAGCCAAAATTATGGAGAGAAGCAGTCAGGACAACTGTCTATATCTTGAATCGAACTCAATTAAGACCAAATTATGAAAAAAATCCTTATGAATTATGGAAAGGAAGACCTGCTTCAGTAAAGTACTTCAAGATTTTTGTAAGCAAGTGCTTCATAAAAATCAATGATGGCTCACCAAGAAAGTTTGATTCTCGGGTTGACAAACGAATATTCCTTGGATATCTTGAGTATGGAGCATGATTGTTTAGAGATCTTTGTTTTAGCCGGATGTATACCCCAGGAAGTTTGTACACCCCTCCATGTGGGGGGGTTCAGGGGGGGACTTTTCCCCCTCGCGGGGATCCAGGGGGGTCGATCTCCCCCGGCTGGGGGGCCGGGGGCTAGCGGTCCCCAGCGGGGGTTCTAGGGCAGCACCCCTGAAGCCAAAAATAGATGTAAAATTGCCTTGTAAGAGTATAGTAATTTCTAGTCAATCTGGTTCGTTCATTAGGCGGATGATCTAACGATAGAACTTATGTTTAGTTTAGGGTTTTTTCCCTAGAAGGCAACCCCTCTCTTTGTATGAGGGCATTGTATTTGAGGTTTTGTAATAGATGTGTATTCTCTGAGCGAGAAACAGAGAGGTGATACTGTGAGAGAAAACATAAGATATTACAACAGATCTGTTGTAGGTTGTGTCTCTTCATTTTGTTGGATAATATAAAGGAAGGACTGGCTGTTCGAGGTGGATGTAGCCCAAACTGGGTGAACCACGTATATCTGTGTCTCTCTTGTTTTATGTGTTTTCTGTGTTTATATTTCTCCAATATTTTATGTGTTCCATTGCTCTGTAATATATAATTTTCTAACAACTAGTATTAGACCCGAAGGTTTGTTTGGCTAATAAACTCGTAGAAAAGAAGGGTTCCTCATTTGAGTGGGAGCAATGGCGGAAGATGGAAAGTTTAGGATTGAGAAATTTAACAGCCAAAACTTCTCGTTGTGGAAGATTATCTTTATCAAAAAGATATATACCTACCATTGGGCGGAAAAACAAAGATGCCAACGGGTATGACAGATCAAGAATGGAACCTTCTCGATAGAAAGGCACTCGGAACAATACGGTTGTGCCTTGTAGCATTGGTTGCCTTCAACATTTCGAAGGAAACAATGACAGAGGGTTTGATTAAGAAGTTGGAGAAGCTATATGAAAAACCCTCATCCTCAAACAAGGTATTTCTTATGAAATGGTTATTTAATATGAAGATGTCAGAAGGTGGATCTGTTGCAGACCATTTAAATGATTTTAATATTTTTACAAGTTAGTTATGCTCTGTAGGGGTAAACTTTGATGATGAAGTTAGAGCTCTGTTATTCTTGTGCTCATTACTAGAAAGTTGGAATGGTTTAGTAATGGCCATTAGTAACTCTATTTATGGATCTATTACTTTAAAGTATGATGATGTTTTTGGTGCTATCCTTAGCGAGGAAATATGAGGGAAAAGCTCCAGTGAGACATCAGGTAATGCTTTGAGTGCAGAGTATAGGGGAAGAAAAATGGAAAGAAGAAAGAGCTCAGGATATCATATTAAATCAAGGAAAGGTAGATCCAAGTCCAGATCGAGGATAGTGTGTTGGAAATGTGGAAAGAAAGGACACCTAAAGAAAGACTGTAGATCTCGGAAGGGAAAAGAAGGAGATGCACAACAATAAAACAATCATGAATCAAATGTGACAGGTGAGGTGTTACAAGATGCTTTGATTCTTTCTTTGGAAAATATTACTGATTCCTGGGTGGTAGATTCAGGGGCCTCATTCCATGCCACACTTGATAAGAAATACTTTCATGACTATGTTCAAGGAGATTTTGGACAAGTTCCTTTGGGTGATGATAAGCCTTGTAAAATTGTTGGAATGGGTAAGGTTCTTGTAAAATAGTAGAATGGAAACCAATGGCTACTAAAGGAGGTAAGGCATGTTCCTAATATAAAAAAAAATCTGATTTCAACAGGGCAGTTAGGCGGTGAAGGTTGTGTGACAATTTTCACAGATAAATCTTGGAAAGTTACCAAAGGAGCCCTAGTAATAGAAAAAGGCAAAAAGGCTGGTACATTATATTTATGCAATGGTATTTCTAACTTTGTTAAAGATTTAACTTCCAAAAGAGCAGATGCAGCATTATGGCATCATAGGCTCGAACACATGAGTGAAAAGGGGATGAAGATTCTTCACTCAAGGAATTTTTTGTCGGGTTTGAATAACGTTGATTTGGACTTCTGTGAGAATTGATTTATGGAAAACAAAAGAGAGTCAGATTTCTTAGAGTTGGGAAATAAAAGAAGAGTGAAAAATTAGAGCTTGTGCATACAAATGTATGGGGACCTGCTCAGGTATCATGTCTTGGTGGCTCTCGTTATTATGTTACTTTTATTGATGATGCAACTAGAAAAACTTGGATTTATTGTATTAAGAATAAATCTTATGTGTTTGATACGTTCAAGAAATGGAAAGCTTTGGTTGAGATTGAGACAGGAAAGAAATTGAAGTGTCTTAGATCAAACAATGGAGGTGAATATTGCAGCAAAGAGTTTGATAGGTACTATTCAGAGCATGGAATT